>CAIGRO010217237.1:0-11745 GCA_903798355.1 Fraxinus baroniana | reverse complement strand
AATCATCCAACGTCAATATCATGTCGAGCCTAGGGATATATAACTATTTTTACTTCCAGGTAGAAGATTTCTTCCAAACTTTTATTTGAATAATTTCAGCCTAAAATTGATAAATCATACCATAATTAGAATTCAAGATCCGAATATTTAATTCTATTATTTGTATTTGCCAATTTCTAATACACTTTATAAATAGGAAAAAAAATTATGCAATGGAATTCAAAAAATTGATACTCATATAAGTAAATCAAATAAACCATAATTAATTAATTAAAACTATATAATAAGTGAGATGGTGAGGGATAATTTCAAGAACCAAATCCGACTAAATATTAAGAATAATGAGAACCTGTTTAAGAACCAATTTAAATGGCAACATATGATAGATTTAATTAAATTTTGACCATATTTTCTTACATTTAAATGAATATATGGAGTAAGGTAGCATTAATACTCAAATATTAATTCTAAATTTGTAAGTCTAAAATTGACTAAATCTACTACAATTAGTATTAATATTTTCCTTCAAATGGAATGGTAAAGATCCAATTTAAATTATTTATAGTTGTCAATTTCAAGTATTCTTTCTAATGATTTGTCCATTGGAAATACATGCGGTCACTGAACTTTCAGCTATAGTTCAATTGGGTCACTAAAATTTAATTTATCTTGATATTGTTACTTTTAAGTTCAATTTAAATTTGGTCACTAGACTTTAATTGGCTTTCAAATTTTACAAATCCATCAACTTTTGTTGTCCAAATTGATGAAATAGTTTAATCAACGGTCGTAACATGATTCAACGTAGCACTTGTTTGAATTCCATTATTTGGAAGAAAAAAATTGATTTTGGAATAGTGTTTTTTTTTTTAAGAACGCGTGATTAAAAAAGTAAGAAAATTTTTTAGGTTTATTTACAATATTATTTTATTGAGAGAATGTTTAATTGATAATAGGAGAAAGAAAAATTAATTAAACTTTAATGAGGGCCAAATAGGGACGTAATTACTGTGTTGCATGTCAATTCACAATTACACCATATCATAAAAGCCCTAAAAATGCATTTAAAATTTTTTAATCTAAAGATATTATCATAACTCTCACATCTCATTATTCAAGGAGCCAAGCTACAAATAGGCTCTCAGCTCTCGGATCAAAAAGTGAGCTCGAGCTAGGTTCATGAGCTCTGCTTGTGTTGGACAGAGTCAAGCCGGCTCATGAACCGCCCCTCGAGCCACTCCTACACATAAAAAAATAAAAAATTACAACATGCAATTTTTGCAAGCTGTTGAGCTAGCTCACGCTTGGTCAAATCTGAGCTTGAGCCACCCATGCTGACTCGGCCGATTTTTCATGACTAGTGGCTCTGGTGCCACCTAACATTTACAACTAAGGAATTTCTGTTAGATTGAAAAATTGCTTAGTCATGAAATATGATAAGAGTAATAATAAGTAATAACTTAATTGAAATGTCAACAAAATTTTAGTTATGATTAATTAAGCCCTTGTTTGTAGTCTTTTTTTTCAAAAAAAAAATATTGTTTTGAACAGTGAATTTTTGAAGAATATGTGGTAAAAAAAATA
Organism: Fraxinus baroniana; assembly: GCA_903798355.1. NCBI lineage: Eukaryota > Viridiplantae > Streptophyta > Magnoliopsida > Lamiales > Oleaceae > Fraxinus > Fraxinus baroniana. Next base: position 10,161 of record CAIGRO010217237.1, on the reverse strand, counting down.
GGTTTACGTGCTGAATATTTTGGCCCCGTTCGATAGAGATTAAAATTGAAAAATTAGCTGTTATTATTGACTTTTATTAGACGAGTGGGACACAATAACGACTATATTTTCAATTTTAATCTCTACCCGACAAACCCTTTATTATGTAAATGTATTGTTGAAAATAAGTACATAGAAAAAAGAGTTCTACAAGAATGACAGACAAACGGGGAGCTAAATTTGCTCGAAAATAATTTAAAGAATATAAATAAGACGATGAGGAGATATCCGGTACCAAATCCGACTAAGGACGGCCACCAACCTATAAGGAAAAGAGTAAGACACGCAGCCTAATAAATCTGAACGAGTAACAGATGGAGAGTCGCGAAGACCAGACATATGTGTGGGTCCCGCTTTCCAACCTGTCTTGCATAGGACAATTCGGTCAATTCTCCTTCCCCCCACCATGTGAATGTGAAAACACACATTCTAATATTATAATTATTTTGTAAGATTTTATATATAAAAATGTTCAACGGCTAATTTAATATAAAATTATTACTTTTTTCTTCAAAGATTACTCAGAGCATGTTTGGCTATTGACAAAGAGCATGTTTGGCTGAATTAAAAAAATAATAAAAATGTGAAGATAATTTATAAATGTAGATAAATTATTTTGTTTCTTAGTTTAAAATAAAAATACTTATTCCAGTTTGAAGTTATAGAAACAAAAGGCTACTTGATAGTTTTGTAACAAACAATGCCATTTAGGAATATTAGCGTCAAGCATCAGTTTAGGTAGTAGCTGTATGACATTAAATAATAAATTCACTTAAATATAATGTCACATTATTTATTTAATTGAGCATATCAAACGTGATTACCTAAACTCGTGCTTTAGTACCACTGGTTCTAAATAACATTAAATGTCAATGTGATCTCGCATGCATGGGGACAAAAATGTGTATAGATGAGGTAGGTGGGATAACTTGCCGACGAAAGGGCAATTGACTGCAACCTTTTTTTTGGTGTACTTACTCCTAAAGTAGGTATAAACGCCCTTGCACCTGCTATTCCCTCTTCAAGAAGCTTATCGACGTCCTCATTTTCATTTCTTGGCTCTTGATTGACTCAGCAGCTACCATTATTTCTACTCAATCCCTTCTTGGTCATATATTCTTTGTCTTCCCCGATAAAATTATAAAAAAGTATCCCGAAAAGCATATTCAAAAGAAAATGCAACCCAAATAAGAACCTCACTACAAAAAATGTTTGAACTCACGGGAAAGGTAAAACCAAACCCAACCAAATACAAAAACTCAATTCTTAAAAAGTAAGGGACCGTTCTCTGTGTTTCAATTTTGTATTTTGAGTGTTCATTTTTAAATTATTGAAAATGTGTTTTTTTTTTTTGAAATTTTTAAAAACTGTTTTGAAAACACCCAAAACGCGTTTTGAAAATTTTGGTTTGATTTATAATTGGAAACACTCAAAACGACAAATTCGTCGTTTTGAGTTTTCTTTGTAAATTTTAACTTGTTTTCAAAAACGCGTTTTCAAAAATAGGAAAGAGAACACATTTTCGCTGTTTTAAAAAATCAAAAATAGAAAACGGATTGAAAACAGTAAAGAGAACGGACACTAATTTACTAATTTTTTCATTTAATCAATAATTACACTTTTAAAATTGGCCAAAAAATCTCGTTTTTGAACTTTTTCAAAAAATATTTTTTAATTACGTCTTTACTTTATTAAAAACCTATTTTTATTTTTATTTTTTTGTCATTTTTCAAAGCTAAACCAAACACGCTCTTTACTCGCTGGCTTGCATAAAAAATTGGCTCCTTACCTTTTTCTCTTTATAGTTTATTCCCAAAGAATAGTCTAATTCACTCACTCACTTTCTCTCTCTCTAAAAAATCTAGATAGAGGAACAAAACTGAAGGCGAAACTGTCGAACTTAACGAATCAGCACCACCGCCGGAAATTTTCGGACGACAGCTATTCGTACTCGTTTAGTATCTATAACATTCACACAATCTGTAATAATTTATAGTAGACTTTGGAAACAGGGACTTTTCGGAAAATGTCTTCACCAACACCGAGAGCCGCGCCGGCTCCTACTTCACCACCAACCAATGCTACGTCGCCGCCACTTGCTCCAGTCGCTTCACCGCCGCCTCCTACACCAACAACTTCCCCACCACCTGCAAATCCAGCTCCTCCAACCACCTCTCCGCCACCTTCCTCAGCACCACCACCACCTTCCACTACAACTGCTCCAGTTTCTCCACCTGCTCCTCCTGCTTTAACCCCACCTCCAACTAACTCCCCCACCGTACCAACGCCATCTCCTCCATCTGGGTCCACACCCACCCCTCCGTCGCCACCCACAGGTGGGAATTCTCCGCCGGCTCCATCCACTAGGAATTCTCCTCCTGCACCGAGCAGGAATACTCCGTCTCCGCCTGGGAATGCAAGATCTTCGCCTCCATCACCGTCGTCGGATGGTGGCGGGATATCAATGGTGATGGTGGTTGGGATAGCCATAGGGGGTGTTGTAATACTTGCAATTCTGAGTCTGCTGTTTATATGTTGCAAGAAGAAGAAAAGAAGATCCAATGGCTCGCCGGATTACTATGTTCCGCCACCACCAACTGGACATAAAGGTATGAGTTTTTACCCCCAAATTCTCGAGAATTTTATTCACGTTTTGGGTTTAATTGGATCATTTATTCAAAAAATTCCGATACATGAAGGAGTTTATTTATATGTAAATGAATAATTATAAGAAATCCATCTAATGAAAATTTAAGGTAAAAAGAGAAGAAAACTGAATTTTAAGTGCCAAGATGTTGAGATTCAATGAATAATTGATTTTAAGTTTTGAGGATATTTTGAAGTTTTGAATCATTGGAGTAATGCATCATTGATCATTTCATGATACATTCGTAAAAAATATAGGGAGTTTAATCACTGCTATTCGTTTGTCCTAGATTTAACTTGATTTTGGTAGCTAATTTTGGACATATTTTGATGTTCTCTAGTCGACCCCTATGGTGGACAAGGTCAGAATTGGCAGCATAATGCACCACCATCTGGTGATCATGTTGTGACAATACCACCTAAACCTTCTCCACCACCTGCCGGTTTGGCAAGACCACCGCACTCGCCCATACGAGCTCCTTCACCTCAACCACCTCCACCTCCGGCTCATTACATGAGCAGCAGTGGAGGTTCTGGTTCGAACTATTCTCCTCTGGAAACTCCACTTCCACCGCCTTCTCCCAGAATGGCTTTAGGGTTTTCTAAGAACACATTTTCGTATGAAGAATTAGCTATGGCAACAGATGGCTTCTCGAACGCCAACCTTCTTGGGCAAGGTGGTTTTGGTTATGTGCACCGAGGAGTTCTCCCAAATGGTAAAGAGGTTGCAGTTAAGCAGCTTAAATCTGGAAGTGGACAGGGGGAGCGTGAATTTCAGGCTGAGGTCGAGATCATCAGTCGAGTGCATCACAAACATCTCGTTTCTTTGGTTGGATACTGCATCACTGGGACCGAAAGATTGCTCGTGTACGAGTTTGTTCCAAATAATACCTTGGAATTCCACTTGCATGGTTAGTTTTTTGAATATATCTTATTCTGTTATTAAAATTTGTTGACCTCAAAAACAGATTTTTTTTTAATCCCATTACTTGATTACATTTCAACTCTTGCAAAACTAACTCGTTTTTAACATATACCAGGAAAGGGGAGACCTGCAATGGAGTGGCCTGCACGGTTAAAGATTGCTCTCGGGGCTGCGAAGGGTCTGGCATACCTTCATGAAGATTGTAAGTAGTCATTAATGTATATAAGCGCATATTTCAAACAATGGAGAAAATGGGTGTATTTTTATCGTCTTTTAAATTTATTTCGATTCTAAAATTAGTATTTTTTGTATACAGGTCATCCAAAAATTATTCATCGGGATATCAAAGCATCTAATATTCTTTTGGATTTTAACTTTGAAGCAAAGGTAAAGGCTTGTTGGGTTATGATTCGAGTAATATTGGCAATTTTGTCCGCTCCATCAGTAAAAAATTGAGATGTTTCCTGCCTTTGATGAAATGAGCTAGTCACCTTGATCTGTATAATTTTCATGCAATAGAAATAGATTAGTTTGTCGGTGTAATTATGGTGATAAATGAAAGCCATTTTTCTCAGGTCGCAGATTTTGGTCTCGCAAAGTTTTCTTCAGACACAAATACTCACGTCTCCACAAGAGTGATGGGAACATTCGGGTAAGTTTGATATGTCTCCACTGTAATTATTAGATATTTTAATCATTCAACTGTAGATATTTATAGTCTAGTATCGATTTCGGAATTATGAACTTCGTGTTTGTTACTACTGAAATATTTTTCGATTTTTGAGGTCTCTTCTTGTTACATTTACATCGTGCTATGCAGGTATTTGGCTCCGGAATATGCATCCTCTGGAAAACTTACTGAGAAGTCCGATGTATTCTCCTTTGGAGTCATGCTTCTCGAGTTGATTACTGGACGCCGACCTGTTGATTCGAATCAATCTTTCGTGGATGATAGTTTGGTAGATTGGGTGAGTAGTCACTTGCACCAAGATGTCTCTCTCTCTCTCTCTCTCTCCCCGCCTTTTTTGGTCCGTCTTTTCTCATTATTCACTTCACGAGGCTGGATAAGTTTTGTATTCTTGAAAAGCAGATATTAATAGGATGTATATGTATATAGGCTCGGCCCTTGCTAACTCGAGCGTTGGAAGATGGAAACTTCGATACCCTTGTTGATTCACGACTGCAAAATGACTACAATCATAATGAACTTGCTAGCATGGTGGCATGTACGGCTGCCTGCGTTCGTCATTCTGCAAGGCGTAGGCCAAGAATGAGCCAGGTAATGTGCTGACTGAGAATATTTGAAGAGCTTATATCGAGCTTCCATAATATAAGTAAAATGATTTTTGGCATTACGCATGATCTTATACACGCCCTAGCTAAATGAATTGAAGACTGTGTGGAACCCTCTTTAGTAGTTTAAGCTTTTACGTTAGTATAATTAACTTGTGACTATGGATAAGATTCATGGGCAAGCTCCGAAATTGAGCATATCCTTTTACGACTTCTTTATTCGTCTGTTCTAAAGTTGTCGATATATTAAAATTTTGGCAGGTTGTGAGAGCTTTAGAAGGTGATGTATCCCTGTCTGATCTAAATGAAGGAATTAGACCCGGACATAGCACTATGTATAGTTCTCATGGAAGTTCCGACTATGACACTGCGCAATACAACGATGACATGAAAAAGTTCCGGAAAATGGCATTTGCCAGCAAGGATTACGTCAGCAGTGATCAATACAGTAATCCAACCAGCGAATACGGGTTATATCCATCAGGCTCGAGTAGTGAAGGTCAACGTACTAGAGAAATGGAAATTGAACGGACGAAAAAGGACAGCCGAGGTTTCAGTGGCAGCTCTTGATGAGGCAGATACCCATTTCTCAGCGACTAAGTTTTTTAACATCGACTCTAAGTTGCAAGAATTGCTGTGGTTGGCATGTTTTTTTCCTTATTTTTATTGTTAAAATTTTTTTTTTCTTCCCAATTGTATTTATTTAGTTGTGACTTGTATGACAATACAGTTCAATTCTTTTATATTGTTTAAAGTTTTTGTCTTGGTTGTTCACAGCTTATTTCTTCCTGGAGTTAATCTGTAAATGAGAAAGATCAAATTAAGTGTACATTCACAATAAGGGGCCACTTTTTTTGGAAGCGGGCCCCCCTATTGTGAGGGGATGTAAACTTGGTGTACATTTAGCTTTATTCAATTGAAAAATAAAGAGTTTTGGTTTAAAGAATCAAACAAGAGCTAAATGAAATCTCAATCTTACGATTATGGACGATTTCACACTACATACCGAACAAGAAAAGATAAAATCTTTGTGTATTACTATTATGGACGATTTCATACAGAACGTGCACGAAAAGTATCTTTGATCGTATTATCTACTTAAAGGCCTATTAATGTATAAATTTTGTGAAAAATGATTTTTTATTTTTATTTTTTTATTTTAAATGTGCTAGTTAAAAGTAGCAATTATTGGGAGAATGTATAACTAAACATTATCCCCACATTTTAGATAAAGAATTGTGCATTTGGATTGAAACTGGTGAGACCATCAACATTCAACAGTGGTTCACATTGTCAATGAGGCTTTTTCCACATGGAAAAAGTGGCGTGAAAGTATTTGTTTTCAGTGGAGGAAAAAAAAAGGCATTATCACATGATTGCCGTAATTAATGGCTGTTTTGACAGTGGAATCTAGTGACCACACGCGCCACTATGCAATGTTGTGGAAACAAGTTATTGCCCTTTGTGACTTTTTCAAGGGATGTGATATTTGTATATCAGGGCATATAATAGTATTCATAATAGATACTTGGAGGGTGTGTGGTAGAGATTAAAATCAGATTAAAATTGAAAATATAATCGTTATTGTTGACTTTTATTAGACGGGTGGGACCCAATAACAACCATATTTTCAATTTTAATTGGATTTTAAGCCGTACCAAACAGGCTCTTGGTGTTCCCTTTTTGAAGGGGGTGCTGATCCACCGGCACCCCCTCCAATAAGGGGACACCATGTGTCTTATTCATAATAGATACTTGGAGGGTGTGTGGTAGAGATTAAAATCAGATTAAAATTGAAAATATAGTCGTTATTGTTGACTTTTATTAGACGGGTGGGACCCAATAACAACCATATTTTCAATTTTAATTGGATTTTAAGTCGTACCAAACAGGCTCTTGGTGTTCCCTTTTTGAAGGGGGTGCTGATCCACCGGCACCCCCTCCAATAAGGGGACACCATGTGTCCATTATGAACACTATTATGTGCTCCCTGATGTACAAGTAGAATAACTCCTGTTTCAAATCTTTCGAATTGTTGCCATTCTGACTTTAAATCTAGCCTTCATTTGGAAGAATTATGCGCAATTTAATTTATAAATTGATAAAAATAAGTTCTTGTTTGATTCATATTATTTTTTTCTCTTTCTTATTTTCAATCATATTTTTCAATAAAGTAATATTATTTCCAAATTTAAATTATTCCTTATTTTTTTATCACACATTATCTATCAATCTACTATTTCAAATTGTATTTTTAGTCAAAAATGAGGCTCAAACAGACGCTAAGTGACGACAAAGTAAATATTAAATAAAAATTTATAAATAATTTACGAATTTTACCAAACAAAGAGTTCATCTTCGTCATACTTCTCTATATGTTGATATCAGAATTGAAATAGTTATAAATGCATTACATTTTAATTGCATTAAAGATTCATAATTTTTCTTTATTGTCGCAATCATATCATCAACCTTTTTCATCGTATTTTTATCCTTAATCTTTCATTAATTACCTCGATGACAATTTTTGTCCAAAAAATTATTGGTTTGTTTTGAAATAAGGGGCAAATATTTGCTCCGTTTGAGAAGAATTTACAAATTATTTAATTTGTAAATGGATAAAAATAAATGATACATAAGTGAATAGTATTTATGGAACTATTGAAATATGTTGCTAAAAATAAATTTTTTGGACGAAAATCATCATCGGAGATGAACTCTTCTAATCAATAAAATATTAGAGATAAGAATTAACATAAATGCCATGACTAAAATTTTGAATAAACAAAACAATGGTACGGTTCAGTACAGTTTAAAATTCAATTAAAATTCAAAATATGGCCGTTATTGGGTCTCACTCGTCTAATAAAAGTCAACAATAACGACTAGTTTTTCAAATTTAATCTCTACAGAACACGCCCAATTATATAAAGACTTAAATAATTTTTTTAACAAATTGCCCCATTAAAATGCTAATCAAGTTTAAAAATCAATTTCAACAATAATCTCGGATCACGGACAATTTGTGGGGGTCCGGCCCTCGTCTCTTGACTATTTCTCGTTTTGTCTTTATCAGAATTTAGAATAGCCGAGCTAAGCGTTGATGCTAAGATATGTTTATTTTTATTTTCACACAAATTAAGAAAATATAATTAATATAGGTAAAAATATAAGCCCCATGTTTGGTGCAAATTTTAATTCAAGTCAAACAATCAATATTAACCACATTTTTATGGGTCCCACAACTTTTCAACCATACATTTCAAAAATTTCTATCATAATCTACTAAAAATCTAATTTTAATTCTCATCAAATACCCTTCCGCTTTCATCTTTCCTAATATACATGTACATTAAATAATAATTTAAATATGATTGGCTCATATTTGTTAAAATTAATTATACTCCCAACAAGGATAGTGACTTATAGTTTGGGATAAAAGAAAAATGAAAGCTAACATATTTTTAAGGAACGAGGTTTATAACTTTCATACATTATCACATTTACGTCTTAACATTTTTTTATCATATTTTTATTCTAACATAAATTGAATCCCATTATGATTTCTATCAAAATTTTCTTTAAGATAAAGTAAAAAGACTCATTTACCCATTGTATTTCTAAATAAGCAAAATAAATAATAGTGCAAAAAGATGATTGAATATTTGACCTCATTTTAAAGCACGTTGAAGAAAAATCATGATTAAGAGAAAGATTTTCGGATTAATAAAATATTAAAAATAAAAATGTGATATAAAAAATTAAGAATATAAGCGTAATAATAAATAAACGTTAATGATCATTAATGCAATTATAATAAGGTGTATTTATAAAAAAAAATAAAAAAATGTGGCGTGAATATAATCACCAAATCCAACCTTTTACACTTGTATGGACCCACGACATTACTCTGGTCCATAGCATTCATGCCCATCATTCTCATCAAGACCCAACTTTATGGCACATGAAACTATTAGGGTGTTATGATAGTTAAATTTAGTCCAACACTTTCACTTTATTAATGGAGGATCTTTAAAAAAGTTAATAGCCATTGATAATGGACCTCAACAATTATATGTGTATTGGGGAGAATCAAAGAATCAAAGTAAATTATAATCAAATCGAAGGTCCGAATTTACACGGTTTCCTTAAATCGAATTCGCCACCTCACCGAGGTGCATGAGATTTTTGATCGGTGTCCGAATTCACGCTGCACAACGTTACCCGCCTACGAACTAGCTGTGTCTATCTCTCAAAGAACTTTAGCAAAGGAAGGAAAAGGAACCAACCCGAGGCTGCTGGAAATAATAAGGAGAAACTGGATTTTGTTTTCTTTCTTTGTGTTTTCTCTTTTTCTCACTTGTATTTTCAACCGAGAGAGATCCTCTATTTATACTAATGGAGGAAGAGCTGCACATAAATATAATGAATAGAGGAGTTACAACATTAAAGTCAAAATCAAGGAGTTTCAATATCATTCAAACAGTCAAGGAGTTTCAATATCATTCAAAAGGATGAGACTGAAGTTTTCAATATTATTTGGAACGGATGGTTTGTGTTTTCATTCAAATGGATGGATCATTTCCAACAATGTGTTCCTATAGCTTCCAAAAATATAAATGCTTTGATTATTCTTTAATATATTTGACAAGTGTTTATAAAAAATAATCCTTCAATAAGTAGATAAATGCTTATGAATTCAATAAAACATATTGGTAAAAGTGGTTTGACTTTTTGTAGGATCATTTTGTTAGGGCTTCCTTTTTTTTTGGTAGATGACGAGTAAATTACGTTATGCCAATTTTTGTTTTAAAAAACATTTCTAACTCGATAATGTACTTTCAAGAAATTATTCAAATATGTTTAAAAATAAATTTTTAGGCTCATTTGATATAGCTTTTAAGAAATTAAAATGAGCTTTTGAGACTCAAAAGTTATTTTTAAACTCGCTTGGTTAATTTTATGAAAGTGATCCATCTAGTTAGAAGATATTTTGTGTTGACACTCTGAAAATGCAGCCCAAAACTAAAGACCCAAAATGAGAGATCCAATTGAGAAACCCAAGATAAAGACCTAATAGGAATCAGTTTAAAGGTTCAAGGTGAAAAGCCCAATTGGGGGGTCTAAATAAAGGCCTAAGTAACGGAAGCCCAAGGATAAAAAATACCATCGCCCAAGCTGACAGAACGCACCGAGGCTGAGCGAATAAAAGGCCATGCAGTCGTCCAAAGCGATGATTCAGTTATCGCCCAAACCTT
>CAIGRO010217212.1:0-10339 GCA_903798355.1 Fraxinus baroniana | reverse complement strand
TGGACATAACCATATAGGCAATCGAATCGTATTTTGGTTAGTCTTCTAGGGAAATGCAATCATTCGATTGATGCACTAAATCCAGTCATTGGTACAAACTTTGCGGTTATTGGATGAACTGGGCTTCTTCTATGGAACTGCAGCACGTCAATCAACCATTTTACCATTCCATGTAACATGATTAATTCCCATTTTCTTCTCATGTACAGAAATATTTTCACAGAATTTCACTAGAAAACTAACAATGAGTGGACCTCATTGTGTATTAAAAAAAATATTCCGCAAGACCCATATGTGTGTGTTTTGGGGAAATTCTGTGGCTTCCGCTTCTGTACAAGCAACAAAGCTCCTTAATTTCTTTTTCAAATTTGATAGTTGCGATTTTGGTAATAGAACCTTATGTTTTGTGCTTGTTTTCCTAAAATCAGGGAAGTTCAGTGTTTGATATAATCCATAAAATGCTACGTGGATTTCTATTTGTGAATTTCCCAATTTCTTTTACAAGGAGAGGCTACGAAGTTAGAAGACGTTACATAATTACAAAGAGACAAAATGTAAAAGAAAGTCAACCATTCCTTAAATCTAATTTAAGGTTTTGACTGATGCGGACTATTGTTTACCACTTATTTGAGTGTTTATCACTTTTTTTATTTTTTGAGTTTTTGTCGCTTTTTTTTGTCAATTGATTGAATTGTTTTCTTATTTAATGTCACAGAAAAAGAAATGAGACAGAGATGATAAGGATTATGATGCAGACAATGATTGAGTGTCAAATGAAAAGCATATGTGATATGAGGTAGAAATGAAGATGCATCTGATGAGGTAAGAATCACTTGTAAATGACGTTGAAAATGTCCGAGAATAGATGATTTGTATAATAATGACAAGCTTTTGATTAACGGTGACAATGTTTATACAGTTTTATTTTTTTTGATATTTGGCTATGTTTGATTACCATTTTTTACAAAATACATTTTCTCTATTTTCTTTTCAACCACACATTTTCATTAAAATAATATTATACGCAAATTAAAAAAAAAAAATTCTTCTTTTTTAACTACACATTCTCTATCAATTTACTATTCCAAAATATATTCTTAAAAAATAATGGGGCTAAACACCCCCTTACATTTTTTTTGACATTTTCATTAAAAAGTGACATATCGTGTTGTGCCACTTTTTAATAAATCAATTTCTAAAACAACAATAGATCTTTGGATAAGCCTACAATTTGCTTATAAGGATTTATTTTAGAAGCTAATTCATTTTGTATTGTATTAAATGTAAATTAAGTTTTCATGATGGAGAAAATGATATTGTAAGTGACTTACATCACTTTTAATTAAAAAATGTCACTTTTTAGTAAAAAAGTGATATTGTACGTTCTCACTTTACTTTATACAGTATTTTTTACTTTCAAAACATACCTATTTCAAGGGTATTTCTGCCCAATTTAATATTTTTTTTTAGGGGTAAGGCCTAATTTCCCCACTATGGATTAGCAACAATTCGGCCCAATATGTCACTGGTCCGTGGCCCTTACCCTCTTTAATTTTTCCTGGGATCCGAAAGCGCTAATTATTCGTGCGATTTTAGTTTCGACTTACCCAGATTCTTGCAAGGGATCTCTCCGTGTGAGCGAATTTGATGTTGCATGTTGGTGAATTCTTGTAGCTCTCAATTACTGATTCAAGTATTTTCAAGCTAAACGTAAATATAAGTTACATCTTTTGTTTCCTCTATGATCCCTTTCTGTGCCATAGATTAAATGTGAAATTGCAATAAAACTTTTGATGTTAATTATCTAAAACGAGCTCATAACTGTGTTCTTTTAACAGTTTATTATATATTTTAGGGTTAGTAAGTTTTAATTTTGTGTAAAAGTCTTGAGGGTTGTATGCGAGTTTCTATTGTATAAAATGGGTACTATGGAATTCTTAAGTTTGATATAATTGAATAAGGAATGGGCGTTGTTTAGGAAATTACAAGAGTGGGTTTTGTAGTAAAAAATGTAGTAGCTATAGTCTTGAATGCATAATGCTGTTATTTTTTAAATTGTTAAAGTTGAATAATCAGCCAAAGGTAATGCAAAATTGAAGGGAAACAGAATAAGATGCTACTTTTTTTTGGGCCCAATAGGATGAAACGGTGGAAAATTCATTAACTAGCAATGCATATATTGTTATAAAGTTGAATTATCAGCCCAAGGTAATGCAAAATCAAAGGGAAATAGTATAAAATGCTTACTTTTTGGGACAGACAGTATAAAACGGTGGGGAATTCATTAACAAGCAATATATCTATTTTTATCGGGATGTAATTCAATGTGATTTGGATGTTTATTATTGAGAAAAGAGGGAGTGTACATTTTTTGAGTTTGGCTAGAGCAATTTAATTTGAAGCATTGGCGAAAATCTGAAAAAAATGATTTCCAATGATCAGTTGCATTTTTCATTTGTAATTATTGAACTTCTCTTCTTGTTTAGATTTTCAACTACCAATACTTGGTTGGATTGGCCCTTTTGGTAATGAATGCAAATTTCAGAATCATGTTTCTACTTAAGTCTGAAGGTAGAAATATGAGGACTAATTTTACTTAGCCCCTTTATGGCCATTATTTGGGAAAAACAAAGCTTTGAATAGTGATTTTTAGGAGAATGTAAGGTTAAAAAGTACGTGTAAAATATTTTATTGTGTGAATGTGTGGTTGAAAATGAGTATGTATAAAAAAGAGTTTTCAAATAATGGTCGTCAAATATGGGCTTAACATCATGTATCCAATTGCAGCAGCTTGTTTCAACCCTTTTCATAAAGGAGATCTTTAGCCATGATGGATCACTAATTGTTGATTTGTTTGCTATATCGACTGAACTTGTGATTTTGATTCCACCTCCTTTTCTCGTGCAGACATGAAGATATACATGTGTGCCCCTTCTTTTAAATGTCTTCTAGTTGACAATGTCAGTCGCTCCTTACTTGTCGATGAGAATATAGTTTCTTTATTACTGCAAAATCGAAATGTCAGTTCTTTTTGAACTAATAAGGAAAAATGAAACAAAAAGCTGCTGTTTCATATGTTATTTCTCCATTACCTATTCTACTTATCAGGCTTTACTTTTTTCTAATTTTGATGTGAACTCTCAGAAAGACAAACATGCATGTTTTCTGCAACCTCTGATATATTTTCGCCTGTCTTTGATTTTCCTTACAGGTAGGGAGATTTTTTTTTATCGCGCAATTGAAAAGAAAAAAAGGTGGATAGTCATATCTGGTTTTACAGGGAAACACTAGTCAATTTTGATGCTTGTAAGAGTTCATAGTCATTGGGCTCACTACGTATTCTTCCATCAAAATGTCTGCATGTTCTCCGGCTGATGAAGTTAAGCACTTGAATCAACAGAGTGTCTCTCCTGCTGATGAAAACATATCCAAAAGCAGTGAGCAACAATTGCAACATGAGGATGATGAGGAAAGGAATAGACAGGGGGATGATAATGTTCATCGGAATACCGATGAGTCCGGGGATGAGGATGAGGAAGAGGAAGAGGAAGAGGATTTAGATTTCAATCCTTTCCTGAGAGAAACTCATTCTGTACAATCTTCTTCTAGCTTGAGTTCTGAAGTTGAGGGCTTGGATGTGGATGTTGCAGATAGTGGGCGAAACACTTCTGCACCCTCTCTTAAAAATTCCAAGACAAATCATGCAAACTCTGTGCAAAACTATCCTATTGGAGATACTGAGTATGGCGAAGAGATTGTGATGCAAACTGCTGTTTCTTCTGGAGAAGCATTGGCAAAAAAGTCGGACTTAACTTCTGCTACAATTACTGAGAGAGAACTGGTTTTGATTTCTCAATCTGATAATGAATTGCCATGTGATAAGAAGAATGGATTATGCAGCAGAGCAGATGATAGCAATCCTGCAGATTCTGGGAAGCTCATTATGGATGTGGACCCTGAGGATGCCATCTGTATGCGAACTAGGGCTCGATATTCTCTTGCCAGCTTTACACTCGATGAACTTGAGACTTTTCTTCAAGAAACAGATGATGAGGACGATCTTCAAAATGTTGACGATGAAAGAGAGTACAGGAAATTTCTTGCCGCTGTTTTACATGGTGCAGATGATTCCCAGAATTTAAAAGGGATTGAAAATGTTGATGATGAAGATGAAGAAAATGATGCTGATTTTGAGCTTGAACTTGAAGAGGCATTGGAAAGTGAACCTAATGAGATTGAAGAGCAATTAAAGACTAGACTACGTCAAAAAGCTTCTCTTGATCATAACAAGGTGTCAGGACAGTCGAATAGACCATTACGGCCCTTGTTACCATTTTCATCAATTGGATCTTTTCCTACTCATGATGGGAAACTCCTACTGCCCAACATTTCTCCACCCTATAAGCCTCCTGTAAATAATGGTCTGGTGAATGGGTTCACTCCGCATCAGATAGGCCAGTTGCATTGTTTGATACATGAGCATGTGCAGCTACTCATTCAGATTTTTTCTATTTGTGCTCTAAAGCCTGGAAAAGGCCACATTGCTACAGAACTTCAGAAATTGATTTTAGATATGCTTCACAAGCGTGATGAAGTATTGGCATGGAGACGGATACCATATCCCAGTTTTTGCTTCTTCCCTCCATATATTCATCCATCATTGCAAGATGAGCTTCCCAAGATTTTGCCACCACAGTGTAACAAAGAAATGTCTGATACTTGTGATATCCAACAAGAAGACCGGCTTTTTACAAGTAACACAGCGTTGCTTTCTGATACTAATTCTCCATCTAGTGAGAGATATAAACATCTTCCCAGTAAAAATGCAATTTGTTTTCAAACTCGAGAATGCACCTCCTGGGTCCCTTATATTAGCGGTCCAGTGCTGTCCGTTCTAGATGTCGCTCCACTCCGATTAGTTGGAAACTATATAGATGATATTTCTTCTGGTATGTCATGTTGAATAAATGATACGTTCATTGTGTTTTTGCAACTCTTATGTTGTCTCGCTTACAATCTTTACTTATTATTGTTGTGGAATCTTGGCAGCTGTACGAGCATATGAACGATGTCAAATTGGAGTTGGTTTTGATACTCACTTTGAAAGGGAACCTTTGTTTCCTCTTTGTAATTTTCCCTGTTCTTCTGAACCTGATGGTCAGGGTCTGACTCTTTCTTCACCAACCAGCAAGAAAATACCCAAGAAGACAATGGCTGCAACACTAATTGAGAAAGCGAAAAATCAAACTGTCGCCCTTGTTCCCAAGGAAATTGCTAAATTAGCCCAGAGGTTTTGTCCATTGTTTAACCCGGTCCTTTATCCTCATAAGCCACCTCCTGCCTCTCTTACAAGTCGTGTGTTTTTCACTGAATCAGAGGATGAGTAAGTTGTACTTTATTTCTGTTACTTTCATGCGTTGCACCTTGTCAACATTCTTGAAATCGATCTATTATGGAATATCCATTTTGACGATGCAAGATTGTGACATCGCAGCATTTTCTTCCTACACTTAAATCATTCTTTTGCATGAAATCTGCTTGCAGATTGTTATAAATAGCTTAGAGACAGCAGCACCTTCTCGAGAGGCTGATGGCAGCTACTTATTTATAGCTTGAGCCTACCATTTCCTTGTCCATTTTCTAGATTGAGACAATTTGATTTTTGTTGTAGAGATTATTTTTTTATTTTTCCCAAGTTAAAGGGAGGGAGGCATAAGCCCATTACAAGTTGAAGAGAAGACTTTGTCTTATTCTATATACACACCACTCAAAACTCTGCCAACAAAAATATTCGAAAAAATCTCAACTGGACAGAACAGGTTTCTTTTTTTTTTCCAACTTTCTTGCTCCTTGCATTACCCTCATCACATCATAGCTTGTCGAACTTTTAACCTCTTAAGTTCTCTTTCTTGCTATAATTGAGAGACCTTCTAATCCATGTTCTCCTTACTGCTGTCCCCACTCTGTCCCTTTCGGATATCTAAGAGTGGCGCTTATCCCTTTCCTCCTCTTGGCCAGTAGTATCTGACCAAACATACCGAATGTTTTCCATTCTTCCCAATTAATTCCAAGCCTACTTTTATTCTCACCCTGCTATCAACTCTAAGTCATTCAAATCAATTTTACCAAGTAGCCAATTATTAGGATAACTGTAGCTAGCAGCGAACAGTTCCAAATCATTCTCAATCTCTGTTCTAGCCCAGCAGTCTTCTACATCAGAAGTTTCACCTGAATAATTCATTCTGACATCCGAACTGTAATTGTGTGATGGCCATTCTCTTCACTTCATACTTGACCATCTTATGACACCAGTAGTGCATTGTAATACATTTCCCTTTGCTCTCATCTTTTGTTCATATTCCTAGCCGCAGTGTTAATAGATACTGCAGAAGGATGGACAGTGCCATTCTCTCCTCGTTCTGCTTCCATGGATTCGATTACTTGATTGCCCCTGCTGATCCTTAGTTTCATTAGGGGATGCTCTAGTGATTGCCTTGTTTAATTATTTGATGTTATATGGTTTTCTGCCTTAAGAGTTTTGATTCTGTTCATCCTCTGTTCCTAAGCAATATTCTCTGCAATTATTGATCGTCTACATCTTCTTTTTCATACCCCACAGAGACGTGTACTACACTGTGATACCCCCTCAAATTCCTAGACTACATTAGCCCATATATTTGATGCTTTACCTCTAATTGCTGTTGCTGAATCATATTTCTGTAACCGACCAGAGTATACACAAATTGCTAAAACATATTTGATTACAGTAGTTTTAAACTGATGGCTATTAGCCTAACTCAAGGATGGTCTGCAATTTCACCATTCATGTCAATTTTTATGTTCCATTTTACAATTTAAACTTTCTCTGTGTCACCATGGGATTTATTTGCAGATTACTAGCTCTGGGATTGATGGAATATAACACTGACTGGAAGGCTATTCAGCAGCGATTTCTTCCTTGCAAATCTAAGCACCAGGTGACAAATTTTACAATTCAAGCTCTCAAATTTGTTTGATTTGACATGGTATTATTTGCAATGGGTTGGTAAAATTTGATTCTAATTTACCACTTCATGTACATGAAGTGATTCACTTTTAACAGCGAAAGACTTGCTAATTTGATGTGATGTTTCATGTTTGTAAAACAGATATTTATTAGACAGAAGAATCGTGCATCATCAAAAGCACCTGAAAATCCAATAAAGGTTTGCAGTAGCTTCCTATTGTAATTAAAGTTGCCTCTCTTCATGTCTAAGAATTCTTATTGCTGCTCATTGCTGCTTCAGTTATTGTTTTAAAATTTCTTTTTATTGAGTCAAATGAATTAATAAAAACATTTTCTGTTCTGCAACTACACCATAAATGATGAGCAGCGAACAATGTAAATGAAGAATTGACTACATTGTTATTAATCAAGTTATGAATATTTCGAACTGTGATCTATAGATTCGATAATGGAGCCCCATTACTTTCTATTAGATTAGTAGTGAAGGACTTGCACCTACAACTAGTATAGTAAAACAGTGTAGCTTGACTTATTATTATTAAATAAAAGGAGTGTGCTAGTGCTTTTACAAGGTTATAGGGGACTGAGAGGATGTTGCTTGTTGTCTACTTGACGAGATCTCTATTTGCTATAAAAGTGCAAACCGCAAGTGCACGGGTCGCGTTTTAGTAATAAAATGGACTTTTTGAGTCCAGATTATCGATCCCTTGAGGAATGTAACTTCCGATTACACAACTTTAGTCAATTTAATTTTGACAATAAAAACAAACACACAATAAAATTTAATGTTGGAAAATAAGGAAAATTAACTAAAATCTACAAAATAAGAAAAATAAACACTTGGAAATTTTGGAGAAAAAACGTGTTTGGGATTCATGGTTTCATTTGACTATCACATAATTAATTTCTTCACAAGCCAATTAATAAATTACTCATTTACTATGTTAGACCCGATTTTTCAAATTTAGTTAATTACCCCTCTCAAGCAAAATTAACCCTAGTTGATTGGTTAATCTACTATATCTCTATGTCGATTAAAACCAAACAACCGCATTAAATTTTTGTGAAAATAGAGTCACCTAGGGTTAGTGGTATATCTCCATCCCCTACACTAACCTAGATTATTTACTTTTTGGTCTAAAATGTACAATCTTCTTTCGAACGATGTACAAATCACAAATTCAATCATTTAATGACCAAATAATTGAAAAACATTCAACACAATAATAAATACACATGAAAGTAATCACTTTAACATTAAAAAGTAAATAATAAAATTAATTGAAGTTAGGTTAAATTTCAACCATAATCCCAACACAAATAATTTAGCCCATTTTATATACGTGATAACAAATGAGAATATTCATACAATAAATCACCAATAGAATAAAATAATGAAGAAACAACAAGATTATAGATAAAATCCTTGTTTGGCTAGATTTGTGAAGATAATGGCTAGCTATTGGTTTTCCCAAAATTTTTCCAACTCCTTAATTGATTATCCTTTTTGTGCTCTATGATTTGCTCCCCAGAATACCAAGAAATTGAAAAAGAAAAAGAAGAGAAAAAGAAAGAAGAAAAAAAGAAGAGAAAGAAAAGAAATAAAAAAGAAAAACCAGCAAGAGAGAGCTCAGATAGACACGTAGACTGGTGGGTTTTAATAACCCTATTCAAAAATTGCAGCCTTGGTCCCCAAAGTTTTGGACAAATGGCAAAAGGGTCCCTAAATTTTTAAAAGTAGAGAGAGCTCAGACAGACACGCAGACTGGTGGGTTTTAATAACCCTGTTCAGAAATTGTAGCTTTGGTCCCCAAAGTTTTGAACAAATGGCAAAAAGGTCTCCAGGTTTTTAAAAGTGGCACGTAGGCGCCTAGGTGCCATGAGGCGACGCCTAGGCGCCCAGGTGCCAGGTCTTTGTCCAAAACCAATTTTTAGTTTTAATTTTGCAACCAAATCCCCTAGGTAATTGAACGACAGGTCCTTCAACTTTGATCTTATGCAATTCGGTCCTAAAAAATTTGACTTTCATATCGATTATGCCCTTCATGAATTGCATCCAAGATCCTTCAACCTTTTGCTTTGTTCACCTTGGTCCCCACATTCACAATTTTGCACACTTTTAGTACATTTTTCCTCCTTTTGTCTTGTTCTCTTTCGTTTGGGTGATTTTTTACCTACAAACGCAATAATACATAATTGTGAGTAGAATTTCGTTCATTTTTATCAATAACAAGTATATTTAAGTATTAAATAAGTGTTCAAAAACACACTTATTGATCTCTCTCTCAACCTCTATGTGTGTGTTTGTGTGTATCATCTCTAATGATTATCCATAGGAGTGAAGAAATGCAGGGACTTTATCTTAACTATTGGTGGTCCTCGATCATGGACATTATCTATATCGTTGAATCAATTCTTAAGATCCAGAAATCTATGTTTATTGAACTTATTGATGACACAAGTAATGTTAAAAACCACAATGGTTGCATGTTTATCAATGAAATTATATTCTACTTTTGAAAGAATTCGTGGATTGCTATCCTCATATTTCATCGCTCTACTCCTATGCAATGCATCCCGTTCAAGTACCATATGGCTCGGTCAATCAAGATGAAGGGTCTCACAACTCTAAGAAAGGTCATCGGATAGGTATTTGGCAGCAATAAGTAGAATATAAGGGTCATACAAAACCTGAAGGCATGCCATATAGTTGGTTCGATTACATTGGACTTGATGAGAAAATACAACCTAGACCAACCACAACCATAATCGATAAGAACACCCAAACGAAATGGTCAATAGCAAGCAAAGACTAACGCGCACAGGAGATCGCATGCAGCAAAACAATCGTGAAAAACTTTTGCTAGTGTTAGGGTGTTGTGATAAGGTTGGGTTGACGGAATAGAGTCAGCAAGAGCCTCGAGTTCAGCCAAGGATAGGGTTTCAATTGCTTGTTGAATTAGGATTTGCAATTTAAAGCTCAATTCAAAACACTAATTTAAAAAGGGGTAAAAGGTCAACGGAGTGAAACAGAAGATAAAGTGTCATCGAAGATAGGGGATTTAATCTATTAGAAATTTAGGATTTGCAATTTTAAAGCTAAATTTGTCCTTATTTTTTCAAAATTTAAAGGAATCAAAATTGATATATAAAAAAGAAATAAACAAACTTAAGAGAACGGAACCAATTTCAAGTTTAACTAGCAAACTTGCTCTAATACCAACTTGATTTGGTTGCTCATCGGAAAATGGAAGCAATTTCAAGTTTAACAAAAACAAACTCAACCTGATTCCAGCATACAATTTATGCTGAATGATTTTATTCATAAACAAT
>CAIGRO010217149.1:7994-20949 GCA_903798355.1 Fraxinus baroniana | reverse complement strand
CCTCATTGGCAACACAAATCATTTGATTAACTTAGGATAATCGTTTAAACTTTAAAGCTCAAGTTCGAAATAACTGAAATCACAAAATAAGTTAATAATATTCAAAATGTGTAAATTTCAAAATTTAAATAACTTCATCTATTAAATCGTGCCACCACTGTCCATCAAACTCAACCGTCTCCAAAATCAGTAAATGTTGTTAAAATAACAGAATGAGTATTTAAATGAAATACGAAGTAGACTCATCGCCGATAATTAATTTACAGAATAATTAACACATAATTATGCACTATGTACAGTGACATCATCATCATAGGAACATTTTCTTAAAATAAATCATTGGCTCTTTAAAATCATAGGGCGTGAGTAGTCTCGTCTCATGCATTTAAGCACATAAGTTATGCATAACATCATCTTATCCCATAAAAGATGGTCTCGTCTCTTCTCATGCATTAAAGCATATAAGTTATGACAAACATAACAACATCATTTATCTTAAAAGCGATTCAAACATAACAACATCATTTATCTCGAAAGAGATATTCTCATTTTATGCATTAAAGCATATAAATCACGTAAAGTCACATAATACATGCAATTATAATTTAAACTAATTAATGGGGCAAGTCTACCTCAATTTATCTCGAGTTACGTACGAAGTGGAGCGGGAAGTAACCTCAAGCTCTTAATGGTCTGTACGTTTCGTCTAGCCAAAATAGAAAATATGTATTGAATTAGTATTTCGAAATTTTAAAGTTTTAAAACGATAAAATAAAATTTATTAAAACTTAATTGAAAATTTATTAAAACTGGAATTTGAAAAGTTTAAGGACTGAAATAGACTTCTGGAAATCAGTGGACTAACTGCGGGAAAATAGGGACTCAAGGGACTGAAATAATAACTTTTAAAACTTGGGGGCTAAAAGGTAAATTTTTCTAAAATCAAAATTAACAAAATATCATCTCTCTCTCTCTCTCTCCCCCCCCATTTTCGAATTTCAGAGGAGGGAGAGAGAGAGAGCGAGCGACGACGGGAAGAGGCTTTGCCCCTTTCTCTGATTCCAGTGTTGTTGCCACCGTCGCATGGTAGTGCCGAATGCGAGGTACAGGAGGTTGGGAGAGAGGGTTTTTGCTCATGGACTGAGGCTAAATAAAGGCTTGGAGGGTGTGGGTTTTGGGTTTCTTGGTAACAATCAATTTGGAAATGGGTCGGAGGGCAGGGTAAGGTCATGTGTTATGTTATTTCTTGGTTTTGTGTGGCTGTTGGTAGAAGTGTGGCTGTCGATTAGTGATTTTTGGGATTGTTTCGTGGTTGTTTAGGTGGCGGTGGCTGTTTAGGTGGCGGCTGCAATGGTGGTGTTTGGAGATGGTGGTGGTGATGTGTGAAATGGTGGTGGTTCTGGGTTCCGGCTGCAGCTTGAGTTTTGTAGTCGGGTAGATGGAGTTGGAGTTGGGTGTTCTGCTGGGATGGTGGTTCGAAGTTGAGTGTTCTGCTGAGGTGGTGGTTTGAAGTTGAGTGTTCTGCTGAGATTGGCAGTCGGTGATGATGGAAGAAATTGGGTGGTGAAATGGTGGAACCCGATTGCAACTTGTTGCAATTAGTGATGGTTTGTAGCTCGTGAGTTTCCTGTTGATAAGTTTCATATTGCTGGTGGTTTGAATGGGTTTCTACTGGGATTGGTGATTTTGGTGTTGTTGGTGGTTTGAATGGGTTTCTGCCGAGATTGGTGATTTTCATGTTGTTGGTGCTAGAAATTGATGTTCTAACATCAACATTGGTTTCCAAATTTGATGTTGTTGGTGCTAGAAATTGATGATTCTAGCATCAACATGAGTTTCCAAATTTGAAGGAGATGAAGATTCTTACCCTAAATGGCTGCTTGGAGGTGTGAAATGTGAGGATGAGAGAATGAGAGTGTTCTATGAATAGTAAATTTTAGGGTACAAAGTTCTAGGAGTTAAATGGGCCAAAAATTTGGGCCATAAGAATTTCCCTATTTGGGTTTAAGTAAATTGGGCTAACATAAACGAGGTTTGGGCTAACATAATTGGACTTTAAATAATAAATAAAATATAGAATTTAAAATTATTAAAATTTGGATTTAAACAAAAATAAAAGGAATTTGATACTTTAAAATTATTCGAGATTGGACTTGATCTCGACTTGAAGTAGATTTTAATTTGTTTTAAAATGATCGAAAATGGATTCGAGTCGAAATAAATTTAAATGCGTTTTACAATGGCTAGACGAACACGTTTTCATTTTAACGTTTGGGGTTAAAACTTAGCGACACGTTTTTCAAGGAAAATAATTTTAAAATATTTAAAATTCTCGGTTGCTACACGAACAACGCAACCCTCTTATAGGGAGTCCATTACAGTGCCGACATAAGGCAAACGTGTTACTTTGCTTATGGATTGACCAAAGGAGACCATGGATTTTTATTTAAATAAACACCATCTCTCACTCAACATTTTTAAGTAATTGATTTTTTATTACCAATGACATGCATTCTATCTGTAGTATCACGAGCGATATCATAAATAAATCTATATGTCATGATATATAGAACCATAATATTTCATACAATAATTTAAAGCATGTATGAGCAATAAATTAACAATTATTTGTGGTCTTAAATGACTCAAAAATCAAATTAAAAATTAATTGAACCCAAACCTAATATTTAATCTAAATCTTCAGCCCAAAAATCTCCAAGGATCCAACAGTAGCAATCCAAACAGCAATTGGACTCCTCCACCGTACCTATAAAAATAATAATTTTGAATTCTCGACTTTTTCAGATCCGATCTGATTTGTAAATACGAACCCAAATCAAAAGTCAACCTGAATTTAATTGCTGCCATGTAGGCAATTTGCCCAGGTAGAATCTGCCATGTAGGCGGAATTGCATTCTAGCTAGAGTTTTGCCACGCAGGCATAATCTGTCTGCCACACAGGCAGAGTCTTGCCACACATACAATTTGCTTGCATATGCAGAGTTTGTCATGCAAGCAGAACATGTTTGCCACACATGCATAATTCCGCCACGCAGGTAGATTTTTTTTTTCCTGTAGTTTCTTGACCTTCTTCGTTATGTCCTCTAGGTCTTCAATCTTCAATCAAATTTCAAGATTCAACAATAACAAGAATTGCATAATTCCTATGTCCCATAGGCTCACAATTCTGAATTTAATTGAAAAGAAAATTAAATCAAGATGGAAGTTCGTAATCCACATATCTTGTTAGATACTTGAAATAACGAATTACATCAAGAACTAGCCATAAATAATTGGATCATGATTTAAAATAATCAATCATTCAATCATCACGTAATAAAATATTCCTAGACATCGTTCGACTAGATACATACAATCATGATTTAGAAATAACAAACACGTGAACGATCTAAATCACTCTGATACCAGTTGTTAGAATGCAGAAGCGAATTATCAAGAAATTCAAATTTTTGTTAAATTTAATAAACAAGATTGTCTAGTCATTCATTTGTTTGTTATACCAATAATTAGGGATTCAAATTTTTATCTGAATTCGATGATCAATTCTATAACCAAATCTGAATCACGAACTTTCAGCTTTTCAGATCACGAGCTTCTAATTCAAAGAATTTGATGTTTCAAACCTCTAAGTTTTCTATGGTATTTTCCAAAGTCAAGAATATACCGGTGGGTGGGCACTTTCTTTTAATTAAATTAAGAAACTAATTCTTGGATTGAACAATAAGAAAATATGATCTCTCTCTCTCTCTCCAAACTCGAACATTATGAAATTATGTATTATGATTCTTATATAATTTTTATGTCCATCTAATCTCTATTTATAGAGATAAAAGGATTTTCTAATTCATATAGAATAATAATTCCAATATCGAATATGAGTCTTAATTAAAACCCAACTTAAAATTCAATATCAGATAGGAGTCTTAACCTAACTTATATTATCACAAGTGATTATATGTACTTTAATTCACATGATCAATAATTAAAAAAAATACAATAAATGAAATAAAAACAATTTTATTTAATATAAGAGTATTGTTATTTTCACATCAGTAAAACTATACTATATGGGCATACAACCCAACATAATTAAGCCTGAAAGGGTTTGAAACCTAATTTCCTAAAGTTATCTCACTTGGGAGTCATCGACCTAAAGTTCGCTACAGGGGTCATTTAGAAAGTTTAATGGAGAGGTGTTTGCACATAAGGTTGATCCATATATATATATATAATCTTGAAGTAGTTTATGAATTAGATAACATATTTTCTTTTCTAGCCATAAAGACAAGTTATCCAACTAAATCCTATGAAGTGTGTCCTCTGTATGTGTACTTCAATTGTGTGTGTGTGTGTGTGTGTGTGTTATATTATCATGTTGTTTTGTGTTTTCTTGAGAACAAGCTAATAATTAAGTATGGGGGTATTTGATAAGTGTATTTCACTAGTTGAATTAACACCTTTAAAGCATAGTTCTCGGTTTGTTCTTGAGCACTTTTGAGCATTTTAATGGGTTTATTCGTGTTGTTTTTGTAGTGTAAGTAACTAGGTAAAAATGATGTATTTTGGAGTTTGGAATGGAGTTGAATTGTTGATCTTGGAAGTGGGCATGGAGTGTAGATGAAAGAAGAGAAAAATAAAGTAGATAACGAGGCCAAAAGTGAATGGAACATATGGGTGCTTAGGCACCTAGAAAAAAGAGGAAAATCAGCAGAGAGTTGGGCACTACTGTAATAAAAGAAAAAAAAAATTGCGGCGTTACGATGCCGCAAGGTTCCCATCACGTCGTACGGCACCACTGCCCGACTCGTCGAAAAATTACTCATCTTGAAACTTCAAATCACTATAAATGTAACCCTTAAAGACTACGTTTCAAGGGGGAATTCATTGAGTCAAGAACTACAATCCAAGGAGGCAAAGAGCAAGAAGTCTAGAACAACATCGCGAAGGAGATTGAAGATATGCTGAAACTAGTTTTTCAATTCTCTTCTCTACATCGTTTTATTTGAATTTCATTATTTCTATGGCTTACCTCATGAATTAAATAATTCTTCTAGGGTTTGATTTGCCAAGACTTGATGATATGATATGATTTTATTGTATTTATTTCTATGAAAAGCTTCTTTCCATTTATTTGTGTTATTGATTTAATGCTTTCAATTAATTGACCACTAATTAAATGATTAGATGCTAGTTAACATCTAAGAACAGTAACACAACTTAGATTTAATGGGTTTCGAAAGAAAATGTAGAATGTAGAAAAGTTGTTCCACCTAAGAACCACAATCTTGATAAATCTTGATTTTAATTCGGAATAAAGATATTTAAAGTAATTTCTATGATAAATTTTCACCCGACACCTGAGAAAGATGGGTAGAATTACATTAGGGTTCTTGCTTATAAATAAGAAAAATTGATTAAAGGTATCTAGGTTCTTGAAAATCATATTTGATAGTTAGGTGAAATTATACCCCAGGCCGTCCTATATTGATTAATTCGTATAACTTGCTTTTATACATTGAATTCGTTACAATCATCCCTAATTTAGCTAAAACCATTGATTTCAAATTATGTTAATCTAGATAAAATAAGACCTATACAATTATAGTACTTGGTATAAATTAAATTTCAATCAATGCGGATTCAACATCCTAACTCTATTACTATATTTCAAAACTTGACACCGTACACTTGAGGTATAATTACGTTATAGAAATCACGTGATAATACCTCCTCAATTCATCGTTAGATATCTCATTGAAATGTAAGCAATGCGGTAAGAGTAGCCCTACCTCCACTAGGCTTATGGCTTTTTCTCTAGAGGCCACAGAAAAAAGGGTTTTTCCCGTAGCAGTTTGGCTCGTGGTGAAAATGGCCCAAGAACTTGAGGGATCTCGTCAACCATGCCTCCTTAGAGGCTTCAAGCTGCCTTTCAGGGTATATTTAGTAGTTTTGTTGATGGTTTTGACCTAACTATTTTCTTAAGGATGGTTAGGCATTGAGAAATACTTCTTCATTCCTAACTCTTCACATAGGTCATTGACCTTTTTGCTATCAAATTGCTTGCATTGTCTGATATGATCTAGTGGAGAGTACAGAATCGATGTAAGATGATCTTCTAGAGGAACTTGAAACTGTTAGCTTTTATGATTTTGGCCAAGGGTTCATCCTCTACCCACTTTATGAAGTAATTAATGGAGACAATGGCCTAGTTAAATACTACATCTTCCTTTCGGCATGGGGCCTATAAGGTCAATCCCCCACTTGGAAAATGCTCAATCAAAATTGGCTAGTAGTAAAGATTCATTTAGTATTAGCTATCTAGAGTGAAATATAAGACAGACATGTGATGTGTTTATTTATTTATTGTTCATACTTTTTCAAGGTTGGCTAGTAGTCCATGTGCCTGAGCACTTTTTGTGGAGAGCTAGTCCTTTGAAGTAATTGATGTATACTACCTCATAATTCTCATGGAGGACATAGGTCAATTCTTTCCTTTCAGTATATCAAAGGAGGTGAGCAAAAGCCTCTTTTGTATAGCACATTATCTTAAAAGATGAAGTGTGCAGACATCCTCCTAAGTTTATGGGCTTCATCATTATTCTCGGGTAGGACTTGATCTTTGAGATAATCAATGATTGGTTTCTTTCATAAAGAGGCACCTTCAATCTACATCACTTCTTCTCCATTTGTTAAGTGCTCAATTGGGACTACCTTAAGCAACTCGAAATCTTTACTATTAGCCAATTTTGATATAGCATCTATGTGGACATTTTCAAGATGTGAAATTTGTGCCAACTTAAACTTTTCAAAGTGTGGAAGAAGATTTAAAATTTGTTTGAGATATTCCGCCATGTCTTTGTCTTTAGAAGTGAAGTTGTCGTTAACTTCACTCAGTACTAGTTGAGAGTTGTTATTGATAAGCAGCCTCTTCACTTGCATCTCATTAGCCAATTTGAGTTCAGCTAAGAATGCTTCATACTTAGTAACATTGTTGGAGGCCTTACATCCATATCTCACTCCACAATTAAGTTTGTGGCCCTCTAGGCTTACCAAGCTCACTCCTATTTCGAAGGCGATTTCTCTAGAGGTACCATCAACAAAGAGGCTCCAAGTGGGGGGCTCAATGGGCTCTATTGTCTACTCTATTTTAGGGATGTTGGCAAAATTTGCTACGATTTCTGCAAGGGCTTGATCCTTGATCGAGGTCCCTAACTTATAGATGATGTCAAACTTACTCTCTCTGTAGCCTATTTCATCAACCTCCCTAAAGTATTAGGTATTTGCAACACCTTCTAAAGTGGAAAGTTTGTTAACATAGAGATGCTATGAGGTTGAAAGTAGGGCCTCAACTTTCTAGAAATGGTGACGAGGGAAAAGGCAAGCTTCTCCATATCTAGTTATCAAGTTTTTGTTTGTAGGAGGGCTTTGCTCATATAGTGGATAGGCAATTAATGGATGCCTTTTTTTCTTACAATGACTAAGCTGATGGCCTTAAAAAATATAGATAAATAAAGTAATAGGGGTTCATTAGCCTTAGGCACGGAGAGGAGGAGGCCTATCCTAGATGTTTCTTCAACTCCTAAAAAGCATCTTTGTACTCGTCTGCATTGGAACTTCTTCTCTCTTTTGAGAATTTTGCAGAAGGGAAAACATTTATCAGTGGCTTCAAAAATGAAGCAGCTCTAGGCTGCTATACACCCAGTAGTCCTTCTCACATCCTTGTCTTTTCAGCAAAATCTCATTTCCTTTAAGGCCTTCCTCTTTTTTGGGGATGGCCTCAATACCTCTCTGGCTGACCATGTAGCGTAAGAACTATCCAGAGGCGACACCAAACACACACTTATGGGAGTTTAACCTCATTCTATACCTCCTTAAAATTTGGAATGTAGCATCTATGAAAATTATGTAGTTCGACCCGAACTACACCTAGAGGGGGTAAATAGGTGTAAATGCAGAATTTATTAATTTTAATTAACTAACAAAAATTCACCAATTAATTATCTTTAGATGGGTAAACAAATAGTTAAACTATCCTATGTTTGAATACCATAGAATATTAAAACAGTAAAGAAAGCTATAAACAACGAGTGGTATGATCACAGAGAAACCCCAACTCGGTAAAAACTTTATGCACTTTGCGGGTCAAAAATCCATTATAAATGATATTAAACTTACAGTCTACCAGACTAGACGATGACAAGTACTATATGATCTCCTGACTACAATTCCAACAGTTCACCTGGATTCTGTGCTCCTGCACCAACTCCCAACTATAATTTTCAAAGCTCTCCTAGATTGCGCTTTCCTGCATCAACTCCTAGCTTTGTGGAATCGTCTATCGCCTGTGGATTCACAAAGAACACCATGTTCTTCAACGATTGGAATACCAGTCACCTTCATTTGATCTTCAGAAACTGTGATATATACGGAGGAAGTAGTGATTTGGTAATTGGGTTTAAGATATGATGTTTTTCTCACCGCCAAGAACAATATACTTTAAAGAATGAAGGTTGAATGCTTGAGAGGATGAAAACAACATGAAAGAAATGTGTTTTCTCAATAATTGATCTTCAAAATTACGTTGTGTGGTGTTTGGATATTTATAGGTTGGTTAGGGAATGTATGGGTTGGGCAAAAAGCTATTTAAAAATGAATTAAAAAATTTCGGATAACAATGTCGCTCAAACGAAGGTGATGTGACATTCTAGCGATGAAGGTTCTATTTTTGAAGCTCGAGGCAAGCCTTGGCGATAATCTAGAGAAAATTCATACCGTTTTCCTTCTTTTCCGTTCTCGAACCCTAGACCTAAAATATACAACTTTCACTACTTGTACACTGCTCCTTGACTTTTTAGTATATATCAATTCTAGTCCTTTTTGTTTACAGAATAGCCAATTACATTAAATACCTAACAAACTCCCTCTTTAACATTCTGTGACAAAACTACAATCTAAGTCAAGGCAATACTAAAATAAGATTACAGACTCAAAACAATTGACATAACTAATAACTGTCTTGAACAAATTCTGCATTTCATTTTTCAGTATCTGTTTCCTAAAATAGACAACTCAAATACCCAGTGTAAAATGTATATGAAGTAGTATTAAGAATAAACACAATTCAAGCAGTTCAAATGTAAATGTGATTTAAGCAGTTTGTAATTCATAATGTATTTTTTTAGTTTCATAACATATTCTAAATTAAGACATAGTTTCAATGCAACCCAACATACCAAAAGAAAACACTGATACTACTAAAGTATCAAAAACTTAATTTAGCAAAACTGATTAAATCATATAATCAAAAGTTTTAGATACATCAAGTAAAAGAAAACATATATATCATGTTAAAGCAAAAAATATCAAAAACAAATCTACTATATCAAAACCTATATCATCTAGTCCTTATATCTACTCACCTTTTTTCTCACAAAATGACAAGGTAAAAGCCAAAATCTATGCAGCATTATCAGAATTAGTCCTCTCTCGAAAGCTGCGCTATCATCCCAGTTGCGACGAATCCAACAAAGTCCAAGCTAAATATATCCAACATCATCTTGAAGCTTAGTAAACTTGGCAATGTGTTGATCAACTATAGCTCGCAGCTGTGTAAGCTCTGCTATCAACTGGGTTTGCTGCTCGATTAGCACATTCATCTATCCCATAAGTGCAATAGAAGGATCAATGATAACAGATGCAGAAGGTAGAATTCGACAAGAGGAGGAATTGACTCAGTAGGAGGCGGAGCAGAAATAGAAGTCAGTGGAATATTAGAGGATGGAGGAGCAGAGGAAAAGTAAGGAAATTCAAGGGATATAAGGTCATCAATAGGATCAGCCAGCACAATCGGGTAAACAGGCTGTGCTGGCTCAGAAGAAGCATGTGATCTACTATGAGCAATTGTGGTATGGCCAATTGGTCAGGAAACCCGCCTCGGAACCCCCTCTGGGAAACTTACTCCTAGGCTGACACTAACCTATTTATTAAACAAGCATAAGGCAACCCCACCCTCGTCCCATGACCCAAAAAGCCACAAAATCTGCTAGGAAATGAATGAGGTAAATCAATAGAATCTCCATGCAATAGGGTATACAAAAATCAAACATTCTCCATGGGTAATGAAGAATTATGAGACACGGGCCAAAGATTTGTACACAATGCGCAACAAAATTTGACGATCAGTAGGAAGAGAACCAGCGTGAATCGCACTGGGACCTCTCTCATGCGGTGTGTTAAACATCGTCGAACGGACTAAAGTGTCCGTCGAAAGAGTATTGGAGGTCAAGTAAAGAAATAAGCAGTGGACAACTCTAGGAATGTGAGCAATGCCAGATATAACATTGAGAGTAACCTTAATCGTCTTACCCCTAAGATAGACTCTAAAAGACGAACCGCTAATGTCGTGGGTGTTAGCACAAAACTCGTGAATAAGTAGACTCAGTGGAAGGACTAACTCGACCAACAACGACTCGTAACCCCGAAAAGTGAAAACGGCAGCGAGGTTGAATGACAGGTCAAACATAATGACCTCGCGCTCAAACAAAGCTGATCTCAATGAAAACTGTGACCCAAAATTGTCTTGGGCAAAAATAAAAATGAACCTAGACATACTGAAAGAGGTGGAAGTACCAGGAGATGTAACAGCAGTGCGAGCTCTCTTAGGCAGCATCTGAAACGAGTAAGACCAATATATCAACACCTCTATATGATATGCATGAGATGCAAGAATGCTCGTAAAACAAGGCAAATAAGGTAAATGTAATGTGCCCTAGAATGAATGCACAACTACATATCGTGATGTCTAGACATAGGTGATGTGAAGACATGACATGTGTCGTGATGCCATGCCGCAATAACGTGACGTCACGACATGGTGCCCACACCAAACACAACCAAACCGAGACACAAGTGATCATGTGCATCCCGTGTGCATAATGGAGAACAAGCATCACACTACCATCCTATAACTTGAAAATCCAACACAACTTCAATTCGCAAAATAACTATTCTTAAGCCAACCTCAAAAAAAATCCTAAACAACCAAACTCACGCCAAAATCACCCACAACATGCACCCTATTCTCAACCACCAAAATTACAAACCACTAACAAAGTCGAATGCAACCTCCATGAAACCTCAAAATCAAGCCAATCAGTCCAACAAACTCAATGGTCAGTGGAAAATGTGCAAAAATAGATAGCATTGGATGAGAATGAATCAAACATGAGATGCAAATGTCAAAATTTGAAGCAACAATGGGCAAAAATTGAAACATACCAAAATAATTGTAAAAATAGGATGAAACCAATTTTACCTTTTAAATTCGGTTATTTGATGAAATGGCACCACCAATGTATTAGTTTGGATGATTAAAGTGTTGGGAAAGTAGAAATTTTATGTAGGTTAATGAATTTTTGTGAGAAATTGAATAAAAAATGGTGAAAATTCGAGTAAAACCTTGAAAAAGAATGTTAAAATTCAAAAAAGCGGTCTGTTGCTAAAGCAATAGTCGAGCGATAAGCGAGCGAGCCACTTCTGCTTCCGTAAACGATCATAAATATTTTTCTTTTCTCCTCCTGAATTTGTGCATATAATTTTTATGTCGATTTTTTCATATATTTCATCTTATGTATAAACTTTTCTCTATTAAGTGATTAAATTGACCATAGGCACCAGGTTATGAAAAATCCATCGGGCTTAATTACTCGAGTTAAGTAAGCTTCGAACAAAAGTATAAGATGAACCAAACTATTATATATGTATTCTTGTTTTTTTTTTTTTTTACTTTTTAAAATAAAACAGGGAGATTTATCATGAGCTAAGGTCATCTAAATGTAGGTCAATTCACATTCTAGCTCACCTTACCAATAGATGACAGCCATCCCAAATCTCATACATACGGTCTAGATTCAATCATAAGATCACAGTATGTGCAGTGTAGATGGTACATGAAGAAATATATCCTCAAAACTCCATATTAATCCGAACCAAGTAATGGAAATGATAATGTAGAACAAACAATGCATACTTGGTTACAAATGCTATGTTTCAGTACATCATTAAGTGTCTAAAGCTTGAAAACACAATTTAAAAAAAAAATAAAAAATCAATACCAAAACAAATAAAAGCACAAAACAAAATAAAAACAAAACACAAATAGGTGGGATGCATGCAAGAATGAATAGACTCAATGAACTACTCATGCATGCACCTAAGAATTAAATCACTACGAAATATTAATGCTCTTACATTTAAGATCATGATCACTCTCATGACCTTCCAAGTCGCTCTCTTTAACCCAAGCCTTCTTAAAGGTAGAAGTGATTTTAGTTAACCGAGTCATCATCTTAGTTAAGTGGCTAATTGATTTGCGAAAAAGTTAACCTTGCTAAAGAAATCCTAACTTTTATTCTAGTCACAAATTTACGACACCTAGGTCTTGTGTGTCCTAGTGCGCCACAATGGTGATAAGTGGGAATAAACCTAGGTTCATACCTGCTCGGAGGTCATTTCCGATATGTAGGACGATTGACCCTACGTTGTTTAGTAGGTCTCGATCCTAAAGCATACTTGACCTTTGGTTCAGGATAAACAGTATTCTGAGCTTTGTTAGTGGCTGGGACGAAGGTGGTCTTGGATATACTAGCAGGAGTATTACCATTATGAACGTAACCCAAACCATGCCTATTTCCAGCAAGCTTATTCATCCCCAATAGATTATCAAGTTTCTGTAAACCACTCATGAATGATTGGAGTTGAGTGTTAGATTTTTCAAGATCATTTGTTAAAGATTTAACTTTTGCTTCCAAGTCTTCATTAACAAGCTTCAACTTACTTAGGGTTTTGGTAGAGTCCTAAAGGTCACCTATGAGTTTTTCTTTCTCTTTCAAGATCATTAACCTTTTTCAACACAGCTTTATTGACCTTTTTTTTT
>CAIGRO010217125.1:0-37871 GCA_903798355.1 Fraxinus baroniana | reverse complement strand
ACGGGCTAAAACTAGTATATATAAATGAATGATGAATAAATGGACAATATTCATGAGTCACTCGAAATATATTGATAAAAAATTACTTAAAAAGTATTTATAAATATTTTATAAACATGAAACACATGGGCTCGTAGCATCTCCAAGAAAATTCTGAATACATGATATCTATTTTAGAGAACTATTACTTTGAGTCACATTATTTTGAGTCACATTATTTTGGAAGAGTGGATTGATGTAGAATGCGTGATTGAAAAAGAAGGAAAAATTATTAATGTGATGAAAAATATTATTTTATTGAAAAACATGTGATTGAAAATGAGTAGATGAATGAAAAAAAAAAATTTAATATAGCTCAAACAGGAGCCTAATGCATTAAAAATGAGCAAGTTACAATTTCAACATTACATTTATTGATGTCTCTTCATCTTTTATTTAACATATTTTTTTTTAAATGCCTATGATCAATCAAGTTTAACATGGTTTAACTAATTAAAGTAAAGCATTGAAATCTATACATTATTAAATGCAATCATTACAAAATAAGAGTAGGGGTGCGTTTGGTTCTCCAAACTATTTTTAAAATTGTGTGTTTGAGCCACATTATTTTGGAAAAATATATTTTAAAATAGTAGATTAATGGAGAATGTGTGGTTGAAAAAGAAAAAAAATATTGATGTGATGTAAAATATTCTTTTATTAAAGAATGTATGGTTAAAAATGAGTAAAAGAATGAAAATGAAAATTTTAATGTGTACTAAACGGGAGCTTAAATAGAGTGTTGTTTAGATCTTATTTTTAAGTGCTGACACAATGAAATAGAGGTCCCTTATTTAGATAGTCTATTGAAGATGACCTAGAAGCTCTTTAATTTTAATAAAGAAACTCTTTGCCAATGTTCTTATATTAGAACTTTCATTTAAATTTTCGAACTTTCACTTTTTGTTCGCATTTACTCCCCATTGAACAAAACAATCAATTTATTTTTAGTTAAATATCAGTTTACCTTTTACATGTTGACTTATTCCAGAGTTATTTTGTTCAGATTCATTGCCAAGAACCTACTTTCCCAAAGCGAACAAGAGATATTCCCCTATTAGGTAAATGTTTTTTAAAATAGATGCAACAAATATATATATTTTTTGAATTCATGTACAAAATTATTTTATTAGGAGAGTGTATAATGAAAACGACTAAATGAGTCTTAAAAATCATAGGCAAACAAGAGCTAAAACTTTGCGATCCTAAAGGCTAGAAAATATTTACCGGGACCTATGTGCTTTATTTCTGAATGTTTGAGGATCACGTCTGAAACTTTCACCTCTTTGTCCCTCTAATGTTGTCATCTTTAGATTCTTGCTTACAATCCGAACAATGAATAGAACTTGGAAAATATAGGGGGAGAAAATCTATGGAGGAGAGAGAGAAAGAGAAGGGGAAGGGAAGCGAGAGATGGACTGCAGCGATCTCGAATCTCACTGAAATGGCTTCGAATCTCGAATCCCTCCAAAAATTACTGACGAAGAAAGCTGTTTACGTCGACGATGAGACCTTTGCGAAGGCCTCTTTAAGCTCTGAACAAGCCCGTACCATCAAGGTTGAATAACCACTTTGATTTTGATGCATTTGAAGTTTAATGTTTGATTGCTTTGATCCGAGTTTCTGATGGTACTCTTTTAGCTGACTTTATTGGTCAATGGGTGCGTTGGCTGGACGCTTGTGTAAATTTCACGGTTCTCTTGGTTAAGCTTTATTTGATCATTTCTGTTATCTGGATTACAATTTTTTTTAATAACACTCTTTTTATCTTCACATCCTTTCAATTTATACTTCAAGTATTGTGCTATTATTAATTAAGGGGTTGTTTGAGCCACATTATAATGAAAATGAGAATGAAAAATATAGCCGTTATGGGCTCACATAAGAGATATAAAGTTTGAATTTTAATGTTGATGTGATGGATAACGGTCATATTTTTCATTATAACGAAAAAAAAAATGTGGCTCAAACGGGGCCTAAATAATAGAATAATGCTATCATCATTAATCAGATTGGATTTAACTTTGTATTGGGAGCTGGTGTCAGCTAGGGTTTGATTGCTTCGTTTAATTAATGGTTAATGGGTTGAGAAGTTGATATCCTAAATGTTTGCTCGTTATTCCCTTTGATATGGAGTTCATAGCGATTTCTATAAGAATAAAATTATTGACTAGATGCATGGATATAAGCCTCTAGGGCCTCAAAATGATAAAGTAAGGCTTTATATGTTAATTTATTGGATGGAGACATGGAGTATATCCTTAAATTATAAGAGCTTATTCCACGAATTCATATTGATTGGATGGAGAATACTCCTTCAAGGGTCACTAACCTTGACATCATTAAAACCCACTAATCCTTGTTAATTATATCATCTTAGGAACTTTTAGTTTTGAAGGGTTACAAATATGAAATATATTTCTAAAAACATTTTCATAACTATCAACATAGATTTTAGGTTGAAATATCTTATTCTATGAATACTTTCCTCTCTGGTTTATTGTAATTTTACAATCTTAAAAATGGATAGAATAATATAGAGGGAAAGTACCAAGCCCTGGACTTCAAAATTTTTACTGAGGTCTGTGTACTTATTGTAGTTACTCTTTCTTTGCGCCGCATATACTTATTTGTGTGCTATAGCTTGTAGTTTCCCAGGTTTAACAGAGAGAAGGCTTAGCTCATTGTTGTGCATATTTTTGTGCTTAACTGTGTAGTAAGATTGTCTTATTGGGGTTGACTCTATTTTTCAATATTAATCCTGAAGAATCTTGCTGAAAATTACCATATCCTTCAACTGTGCTTTCTGTATTTAAGGTGAACAGCAGCAAAAACCTGATGAATTATGCTGAAATTCATCATACAGTGTGCAGTGTGCATTCGCTTTTCATATTACAGTGTGTGAAGTGTTTAAAGTACTGATAGAGTATCAAAGGACTGTGCTAAACCAACTGTCATGTCACTGCAGGTTCTTGAACAAAGGGTAGAGACTTTAGAAAGAGAACTAGACTCTGCCATTTCAGCAGCTGCTCACGCACGTACTGAAAAGCGTCAAGCTGAGGCAGCAAAGAAGGCTTCCGAATTACGCGCCCAAGAGATTACAAAAGAACTTGAAAACACTACGAGTATGTGCACTTTCTCTCCTATCCGTAAGGCTACCAATTAATGATATTGCATGTTACTACATCCACCAAATATGATGCTTGTAGCCCAGTACTTCCAGTCTATGTCATGGAAAGCATTGGCACCTGAATGATAATTCATTCACGTTACAGTTATCATTCTGCATAATAAGGTCATTGAATTAATAAAAATAGGGATGTTAACCTCCAACAGCCAAGGGTTGATACCCCCAAGATTTCATGTTAATAAGTTCCGGCGATTGAAATTATGCCTGCAAATATGTAAGACCTATTGTGATCTTTGTTGGCGTTGGTTTTATTATTAAATTAAAAAAAATGAATATATAATGTGATGCGCTGAGAAGGTTTATTAATATAAGTTGAAATTTAAGAGAAATTAACATCAATACCTTATCTGCGATGTGTCAAATGTAACTAAACTTTTTAACTTATTATTTAGGAAATATAACGTTCAAATATATTTATTCTTCTTTGGATTCATCATGTTCATATCCTCGGTACCATGATCCTACTTCCTGGGTGATTCATGATCTGACTACCATAGGGACTTAAGTTGCTTGAAACATCTTTATATTTGAGTCTTGTGGATTGGAGGATTTACAAACCTTGTTTATCAGCTTCTTCTGTAGTTTCCACAACGTATACTTTCAAGAGTAGTAAGATCTTCCATGGATGTTCACCATATGTTGAACCACTTGATGTAAAATGTTAAGCTATTAGATATGGTCTCGTGTATAATTTACATCTTTAACACTGCAAGCCTATTTCTTTCTTGTTATGACTGCATTACACGATCATAAATCTGTCATGATGTTATATATATATATATATATATATTTGTTTTTCTTGTGTAATCTGCTAGGTTTAACAGCATGCTTGAGATGCATGCCATGATTAGTCATGCTATTAAATGCTGATATCCAATTTTAATCTCCAGACCTTGGTAGATAACTATTGCAATCTGGCTAGTGAGCTTCATATATATTTGACTGTAGGAGAACCTATTAACAAAAGAAGATTGCTTCACTGCTGTGTACTATAGTTCATAGAATTTTCTAGTTTATTCTATTATTTTAGCCATGAAGTTAGAACATAAACGATTTCCCTGTGAACTTGAACACAAATATTTCATTTGAAAAAGTTTTATAAGTTGAGATGAATATTAGCCACCAAAGTGACTAGTTTATTACAACTTATAGGCTTCTCTCGAAAGTTGGATACATAATCAAGCTTTATAATTTTTTTTTCTATAAAATTCTGCCCAAAGGGGATATTGAATATTTACCTTTTATTTGGTAGATTGGTTGTTTCTTGTGAGATACTAAAACACAGCGTCTCAAATATAAACACGCGTCTGTTACGAGAAAGAATAAGTTTACATTCACATTCACTAGTCATTTTCCACAACTCTCACCTTGAAAGTAGAAGGTTTCTAGCCT
Organism: Fraxinus baroniana; assembly: GCA_903798355.1. Lineage (NCBI taxonomy): Eukaryota > Viridiplantae > Streptophyta > Magnoliopsida > Lamiales > Oleaceae > Fraxinus > Fraxinus baroniana. Next base: position 33,250 of record CAIGRO010217125.1, on the reverse strand, counting down.
TCACTCTTAGTCTAACAATGTCCTTTGATGGGTTAAATAATTCTACTCGGCTCTTATATTTGAAGGTCAAGAAAAGCTTGATTTTAGATAACAGAGCCAGCTTTAAGTGTCTGGAGAGGACAGGGATTATATCCCTTTCCAAATTGAGTTTTGGCCATAGTTATTTAAAACGGACCATCCGGTTCGGTCCAGGAGCCGGCGAAGCTGATAGCGGTCCTGTCCGGGTGCATTAATTTTTTAAGTCAGCAAAGGAACCGATCAAGAACCATTTGGACCATTCAATAACCGTCCAATTTGGACTAGTTTAAGGGATAATTTCAATTTAAGATGGTAGAGATTCGAACATGGGCTTCCAGCATGAAATATCACTTCGTTGACCATTGTAGCAACTGCAGAACCTTTGTAATAAATGTGAGCGAAATATATATTTAGATTTGGCAAAATAGTTGTCATTTTGTTTTTTAAAAATGTATTATGATTAAAATTATGGTCTAGCAATGACTCACCGGTTGAACGATTGACCAGGTGACTCGATGATCTTTCCGGGTCAACAACTTGATCGGGTCTGCTAACTATGGTTTTGGCCTATCCATAAGAGGGCCTAATTTCATAATATTCATATTTATTTCACATATGACAATGTGTTATACATCATCTTTTGTGATTGGGTCATTTGGCAAAAATAGTTGTTTTCCTTGTAATCATGGAAAATTGAACCAGACTTTTTACTGAAGCTCTCGGGCATACCCTCCTGCATTATTCTATCATCATCATTCTAGCCTAGTTAACTGAAATCAATAAAATCTCTTTGGCTTAATGTTTGTTTCTAAATATATCTGCTCCTAGGCGCCAATTATGGAAAGAGGCATGTTGTATGATTAATAGTCTGCATAATGGAATGTAATGGATGAGGATTCTTGTACCTCACCCAAGAAATTGTTAGTTTATGTTGAAGATTAATAGTTGATAACCATATGAATTCGATATTGCCAAAGAATTACTTTAGAGCCATGCAGAGACCCCTTGCCTACCATTTATGTTAAAATAATTAAACGTAGCAGTTGCTGAACTCTCTTCTGAAGTTGTTTTTCCTCCTCTTTATCGAGTAATGTAGTGCTTGTGACTTGCAGAAGTATTCGAACTGCACATGGAAGAGTTACGTGCAAAGCAAGATGAAATTTCCAAGCGCGATAAAGAAATCAAACTTCTTGAAGCTATAATTCAGACACTTGGTGGCAAATAATCAATTTCTACAAAGAGCTAAGTCCCTGTTTTGTGAATTCTACATTATCATGTCTATTCTGTCAAAAATCGAACATGAACTTCTGTATATTTTGTAATTTCACATAATGATCATATCGAAAAGTTCCAAGGAATCGATACATTCTCAAAATAAATCCATCTATGTTAGGTTAACTTAAACCCACCCCTTTCTTTCATGGTAGCAGATTCTTTGGTACCTTGTCTTCCTTGCTATTTTCTTGATCATTTATAGCATGTTTGGTAGCATGTTATTGCAGATTGTTATCATAGATAGATGAAAATCGGAGTTTCTTCGTTGATTCGCTAAAATCACTTGCCGGCCTAATTTTGCTGTAGAAGAAATTTTGACTTTGGCCCGATCACGGGGTAATTTCTTACACAAAATAGTTGGACTGTAACCTTCCAAAATAAATGGTTCCTCGTTTTACTATGGATCATTAATATTAATATTTTTAGAGGAAATTAGGCCCTGTGTGATTTTTGTTTTGAATTGAAATCGTGAAATCAAGTTATTTGCAAAGATATCTCCCACCACGAATCCCAACCCACTTTTTGGGACTCTTCTCCTCGTTTGTTTGTGGTGGCTTAAGATCGACTGGCGATAGGAGAGTTTTCTTCTTCTTTTGTGGTGACTGAAGCGAGGGTGGTTACGTAACTCTCACACGTTGGCGGTGCCTTCGCCGCCATTGAGAAAGAAAGGAGCAGACCTCGACGGCAAATCTGAAATGGTGTCACTGCTACGTAAAGTGTTGTACAATTAGCTAGAGTTTTACTTGTACCCGTGGCAACTATATTGGGCGATTCAGCAAGTTTCAAAACTCAAAAGCCATTCAATGGTTTCTCCATTGGATTTATGACATTATTCTCTAGTCACCTGAAAAATCTTAGCTGCATATAAGATCGATGATTTTTGGCATATCTTGTGCGATTTTGTGGGTGCAGAGCAGTTCTGGTGGATATAGGTGGCAGGTGGTGACAATTGTCACTTGTGTGAACTTCGAAAGTTACAATTTAAAAAAAAAATTGCACATATTGTAACGATAATAACACGTAATGTAAATTACAATTTGAAAGAAATTACATACATTGTAACACTTTTTAAATGTAAAGTAACATAGAGTGTAAGTTTTAATCATTGTTACTTATTAAGCATCCGTTTGTTCCTCATTTTTCATCCATAAAAATGAAAAATATGATCGTTATTTATCACATTAGTCATTAATTTTGAATTTCTATATCTTATGTTGGACCCAATAACGACTATATTTTTTATTCTCATTCTACAATAATGAAAATCAAACGGAGGCTAAACTTTAGTTTGATCCTCATTTTTTTTAAAAATATATTTTTGCTCATCTTCTTTTCAATCAAATATTTTTCAATAAAATAATATTATACTCAATCCAAACATTTTTCCTTCATTTTTAACAACACATTCTCATCAATCTACTATTTCAAAATTCATTTTACACTAAAAATGGGGTTTTAAAGTCTATGTTTGACAACTATTAAAACAAAACTATTTTTTTTCTCAAATTCATTTTCAATCATATTCTTATAATAAAATATTTTGAATGTAAATTTGAATTTTTTTTCTTACTTTTTAACCACATATTTTTAAAAAAAAATTACCATTACAAAACTTATTTTTCAAACAAAAAAAATAAAAATACTAGGAATTTTGCAAAACACTATAAGCTCGTATTTGAGTCACATTTTTTTTTTATCATTATCATTGTTCTACTCATTTTCAGCCACATATTTTTCATCACATCAATAACTTTTTCTTCATTTTCAATCACATATTTCTCATCATATCAACAGTACAAATGCATTCTTATTCTTAAAATGTGCACCAAACAAGTTTTAAACATGTCAAGAAAAAATTTGCCGAAAATTGATAATATATGTCTAAAATTACATACATTTTACTTCTGCAAGACTTTGTTTGAGCCCCAATTTAGAGAAAAAATTATTTTTGAATAATAATTTTTGAAGAATGTGTAGTTAAAAAGTTAAAAAGGTTGATTTACATGTAAAATTGTTTTATTGAAAAATGTGTAATTGAAAATGAATTTTGAAAAATTGAATTTTTGAGTTCAAACAAGGAATTTTCAACTTTGATGCTCTAAATATTGTCTATTCAACTTTAATTAACCCATATTTTTATCTAAATTGAAAAAAAAAAAAATCTCATAAAAAGGAGAAGAAAAGGAAAATGGACAAAGAATCAAATTGAGTTAAAAAAGTGCTTCTCTCCTTTTCGGTCCCCATTTAAAATTTTTCATTTTTAAAAACTTATTTTCAATTTATAGGATCTACAATTCTATCAAAATTTATTAAATTTTTTGGAATAATGTTATTTATAGTTACTCTATCGTAGTCACCTTAATGACGATTAACAATTCAGCCCCTGTTTGTCCCACATTATTTTTTTCATTCTCATTCTTCTACTCATTTTTAACCACATATTTTTCATCACATCAATAACTTTTTCTTCTTTTTCAACCACATATTTCTCATCACACCACTTCAAAAGAATGTATTTTCTCATTTTAACGTGCACCAGACACGCTTTCAAGATCAAATTATTAATCGTCATGTGCATGTCATGCTGAAGTCATTACGATTTTGAAAAGACAATATTCTGTTTTTAAAAACTATGGAACATGTAGAACTTTCATTTGACGGATGTAGCTGGAATACTACGGGCAGAATATGATCCTCCAAAATCTATAATTTGTATATAATTTTTGAAAAGCGGCAGACAGAAATATAATCATCCATCCTCGTCCCACTTTCACTGCCTCCGTCTCTTACCAAAACCAATCCATTTCGAACAAAAAGAAAAACACAGAAGAAAAATCAAATCAGAAAATGGAAGGAGAGCTGTCGCGAAGCAACCTTAAGCGCCCCTTTGTTGAAGACGCCGAGTCCAACAAACCCCCTTCGTAAATTTCTCACTCTATATATATATATATATTAGTTTGTATGTATTCGTTGAATTATTTGTAAATTTTCGAACCCTAATTTTGAATATTGATTCTTGAAAAACTTCGGTATTGAAAAGAATTAGAGAATAAAATTGTTTAGGAACAAAATAGAGTATAATAATTTTTTTTTTTTTTTTGAAATGATTAGGTTCATTTTCTCGAGGTGATTATTGTAGCAAGTCAAAACATAAAGACAGTAGGTACTCAAAAGGTGTATATATTTAGGGCCTCATCGTGTGGCTTAAAAGCCAATTAAAATTGAAAATATAGTCGTTATTCGTCCATTTATCTAATAAAAATCAACAATAACGACTAATTTTTCAATTTTAATCCGATTTTAATCTCTATCGAACACGCCCTTAAGCAAAATTGAGTATTGGTGAATGGATATGTACTTTGTTTTGTTTTGAATTTTCTATATAGCGATTCCACTTGTGTGTTGTTATTTTGGCTCATGTAGTTTGTGTCTCTTCAATTATACATTCAGGGAAAAGAGGGTGAGGTTTCCGAAAGGGAAGAAGGTGAGGTCGGGAGATTATGTATTTGAGGATTCACTCAGTAAAGATGTTCCTAATTGGAGTGATCCACGGCTTGCTGCCAAAGAGCGTACGATGAGGCGGAATGAGATTGCAGAGGAACTTCTTGATGATGAAAATAGAGATTTCCTCCCTGACATAACAAAAGCTGAAGTCCATTATAGGGTATTATTGATAATTTTTATTTTTTTCAAAATTTGTGGGGCTGCATATGGTTGTCTTGTATTAATTCTTGTTAATAGTATACCCAAAATGGCCCATACCGATATCTATTTCGTCTCTTTTTCTTTCTAAATAAATAAATATGAATATAAAGGGAGACATTTGAGCGAAACCCTATGAAAGGTTTTGCATTTGAATCATGCACATATATTTATTCTTAGCATAGTAATCTTCAGTCCATGGATGAGATTGAATAAGCGTTTTATTTGATTCATTCTTCAAAAAAAAGGATTTGGGTCATTCTCATAAAAAAATACCAAAGCTTTGCAGTGTCCATAGGCTTCTCTCTCCCCAAGTTTTTCGATGAGGGTTGATCCTTTTTTTTTTTTTTAAAACTACGAGTGGTAGTTTACTCTCGATCCCACCAACTTGAGATGGATGCTTTTATTGTGCTAGGATCATTTACTTTCAAAAGAAAAAAGAAGAAAAACCTTTATTCCCTTGAATAAATTTTGGCAGTATTTTGGAGCAGATCCTGGATCTACTTATTAAAACATCCAGTAAAACTTTAAAGTATTTATATTTATTTAATGGTCTTTGCGTGCTGAACATATATGATAGGCCTGTGGGTTGTAGAATTTCAATTAAAAAACACTGTGATTGAATTGGTTTGTTGTGGACAATTTTTTTTTATTGGTTGCCTGCAACCTCAGTATTAACCATCAGAATTTGTTTCAGCCTCGACTTTTAGGAAGTACTATCATATCAGTTAGTTGCATGTAACTCAGATTATTATATTTACTGTTTTATGTGATTTTGGACCTCTTGGTAGCTGTCAGCTGATTAAGTTTCTTACTCATGGTTGTCTTGCTTTTTGGCATTTGTGGGGGGTGGGAAGGGAACTGTATGCAGTTATAAACACTTCCCACTTTTACTGCGATTATGATTTTCTTACTAGATTGATCATAGAAGCGTACAGAATGATAGGGGGTCGCTTTTGGCAGGAGAATGAAACATTTGTTGAGGAGGGCGTCCAGATAGATCCTTTTAATCTGGATAAAGAAAGAGAAGAAGGATACTTTGATGCTAATGGAAATTACGTTGAATACGTGAATGAAAATGAGATCAAGGTAGTGAATATAAATTACAATATGATTATTTAGCAGATCCAAGATTCTTATGTGAAGTTTTACAGGATGCGTGGCTTGATAGTGTTGATGTCTATGAAAAGTACACTGAAAAAAATTCTATTCCATCTAGTAACGATGAAGAATCTCGTGACCTTACCTCCGAAGAACTTGCAAAAATAAAGAGGCAGATTGCTAATGTTCTTGAGCCTGGAGAAACGGTAATCTTTCAATACAGTTGTTGCTGCTTATCATGAACGATCCTTAATTTTTATTTTCCCTCTTTGCTCGACTGTTGCTTCAGTTTTCACTTCAATATGAAAAAGTTGTAGTTAGTATCTTGCTAGGAATTACTGTAGTTTTCGAAAGGATTGTTCAATTTTTTTCAATTCCATTCCATTCACATCAATGGTAAGATTTTTCATGGCTTGCCTTTTGAGATCATATTATTTTGCATCCTTTGCATTTTTCTTTTGCAACATAATCCTTTAACGTAGCTGTATAACATAAATATGAAGACTTAAATGCATAACCAATATGGTGGCTGATCCAAGATGCATAGGTTTGTAGAGAAATGTTCACACCAAGTACGGTAATGACATAATATTTAGCAAGCTAATTTCAGATGTTAATTATTGAAAAATTTATCACTCATCGCACAGAAAGGGTAAATTAACTGTTCATATTATAATGGCTAATGTTAAAATTCGGCTTGTTTTTCTGATCTGGAACTGCTGCATTTTTCCCAGTACAATGTTGCGATTGAATTGTACATTTGAATGAACTTTTTTTATTTTCTCTCATAAGCTGGATTATTCTTTTACAGGTTTTGCAAGCTTTAAGGAGATTGAAAGGAACCTCAGGTAACAAGAAGCAGAAGATGTCAGCAGAAACTAAACTGCTGTTTGATCAGCTAACTGAAGATGCTATGAAACTGATGGAGAGTGGGGATTACAGTTGAGTGTCTCCTTCAATCGTTGAGATAATCTAACTGAAACATAGATCCTGATCTCTTATATTAATCCTTTTTTCCGATAATCTATATTTGTTTTGCAGATGTGTATGATGAAAAACAAGAGAGTTTCCAGCGTGAAGCAGGTCTGTCCTACAGCTGATTTTCCATCATTTCTTCAATAAGTTCCCCTTCACGTTAATCTTTCGAAATGGTGCTTATCATCCTTCTCATATATTCTTTCGTTCTTGTCTTCATAATAACCTCATTTTTATTACTCTTAGAAAGGGTTTGGGAGTATGGGTTTTACTTTCTGGTGCTTTATTTCTCTTGAGTCCTATCTCAGAAAATGAGATAAATGTCAAAAAAGTCAAAGTATCTTTCTTAATTCTGTCTGCATTTCAATTTGGATAGCATCCTTTCTCTTGTAGGATATTTCAAGCTTATGGAAACACCAAAAATGGGAAATTATTTTAATCATTTTCTAGATTAGCTATAAATGAAATTCACTACAGGGTGGAAGCTTTCATAGGTAAAAGTGGGAAGATGTCAAGAGTCTTCTTCCTTTATGAAAATTTGATACAAGTCAAATAGGATATTTAGATTGAGGAGGGGCCTAAACAATTTAATATCTTTTGATTTTTCATAGAGACTTCTCTATGGCTTTCCAAATCTTTTTTGTGCTTCAACGGTTTATATAATCTTTGGGTCCTCCTGATTGTTTATTTTATTGATCTTTAGAGGGTTATGAGAAGTTAGCTCAGGCAAGGATGCAGGATACCTCCATGAGTTCAGAACAGGAAAAGCCTTATGATATTTTTAATGAAGACCCAGTTCCAAATGGGACTAACATGATTAAGCCATCTTTTATGCCATCTAACGTTGACACGGGTACTTCAAAGCTTAGCATTTCTACCACCACAGATGACGGTGATAGTGCTTTTGACATGTTCGCGGAAGATGATGTAAATATTTCTGTAAATCCAGCCCCTGATGGGAGTGGATCTGTTCCTGTTCAGCCTTCTGAGGGTAAGCAATGACACTCTAAATTTAGAATTTAGCTGCATTATATAACTTGCTACATTTTTGTTAATGCAGGTGGAGATCTGCAGAATGATTATGTATATGACGAGTCTTCTGGGTACATGTCTTCACCTTTAAACGGTTTTGGCAAGGCACACACAATCGCTTTACAGCATCTCCAAGAAATTCTATTTATAAAGAGCATCTTATGTATAATAGCACGTCTTTAAATATAGAGAGTAAAATTTTTTAAACACTCCAACGATGTTCTATATTTTGCTCTTTATTTTACTTTTTCTCTAAACATTTATTGTTTTCCCCGCATTTTTAGTTCACATTTTTTGGATGTTAATGGCCTATCAATTCAGATATGATTTGTATAATTTGAGGAAAAAGAGTATTGAAATCTATTTTAGAAAGTTAAAATAGAGTCTTTTGAAGCTTATTTTTATGTATTTACTCTCTAAAATAGAGAGTATTTTGTATTTATAGTCTTGGATATGCTCTTTTGCCGAATTTGTTGCTTCCTGAATAAGAAGAATTCAAGTTACTTCTCCCACTGTGTCTACTAGTGTTCTTCTGTAGGAATAATTTATTTTCTTTGTCAAAAAACAGACACCATTTAACAAATATAGTGCATGTTTGTTACTGGACCATATATGTTTATTATTGCAAATATTTTTTTAACATCATTTCCATTACTACCACTAAAGAAATTTAGATATGTTCGGTTTGTCAGTCCATTAGAGAGATTACAAGGCACTTACATTTCTCATATGTATTATTGTTTGATTCTATTGTTGTATAATTGCAGAAAATCAAAAACTTTTCTACCAGATTTGCAATAACTTAGGAATTTTGGCTTGAATTTTTGTGGAAAGTGAAAAATTGGCATGGATTTCTCTTCATTGAACTTAATAATCTAATATCTGCTTACACTTTGTATGTCAGTTACTACTACAGCAGCAGTTTGGGTTACTACTATGACCCTTCTTCGGGGCTATATTGCTATGCAGCATCAGGACAGTGGTAACAAAATATTCCTGTAAACTTGTCTTTATCCATGTCACGTGTTTAACTTTTTTTAGAGGGGTCTTATTTTTAAGCAGTTGTGGTATTTGTGCTACATATTTGATCAATAGTATCTAAGTGAAATAAAAATCAGGAAAAAGAAAAAACGTAAGTTCTAATGCAATCAAGTGAAGCTAGCTGTTTGTGTGAGTAAGGTGATCTCTTTAGATGCTTATCTATTCTTGACATCCTTTAATGTATTGCTTGTGCATAAGCCACTATTGTGTATCTTGATTGTCATGGTTTACTGTGCAAACGTAGAAAGAATAAACATTGTATATCTAAGGGCTTCGCTCTCCTGAAGCATAAAACATATGCACCTTTATGCACCATGTTTCGATCCTGCGTTTTCTTTTCATATCTGTCTCTGTCTGGTCTATTTAACAATGAGTAGGTGCAACTGTTCTTTTTATTGATACATCTGATTTAATAGATGCCCCAAAAGTTTGCTCGTGTGTGGAAAAGATTGAAATAATTATATCAATAAGAAGCTGAGGATGTGTGAGATGGTATGATTTTTTGAAACATACAGAAGCTCACCTGTTACATCTCTTTATGAATTCCATGGTGAACACCGCAGTGGCTGCTTTCTTTTCTTCTCTGCTTGTTCCTTTTAGGTAATAAACATATTTAGCGAGTACCAACTCCTCATTCACCTTAAGAGGATGTGTTTGTTTGGATTTTTTGTTAAGTTTTGCTCATAGAGCATCTTCTACCAAAGTTCTTCTGAAGTTTCCAGTGTTACAAACTTGCAATCATTTTTACTGTCCTGGATGATGGTACACCCGATATAGACTTAACTAGAAAATATCAGATTTGGAGTCTTTCCACTTATAACACTTGCTTAATGCATGCTGCATTAATGCATAGTTTGTCTGTGAGTTCGTCTGCTTTGAAATGTGATTTTGACCTTGTATATGTTTGAGTAAAGCTATAACTGTATTTCTCTGCAATCTGTCAATGGTTTGGCTGAGTGGTGATTGGCTTTAGGAATTGATAGAATATGAAAAAATGATCTCATAGCTAAATATGATTTTCAATCAATTTTAATTTCGCTTGGATCTCTAGTGGCATGACTTGTAGGTGCAAGTCTTAGTCTGAAATTTACTTGCAACGAGTTTGCTATTAGAATACAGAGAAAATATAACGCCATTGTTGTTTTGTTCCTTCCATCCTTCCCGTTTGGGCTCAGTTAGAATGGCAATTGCCAAGTTACATTAATGTGCTGATTAGCTTTGTGCCCCCCGGGCTGCGTTGGGAAGCACTTCTTTGGTGGCAGATTAAAAGTACGTTTGTTGGGATGAGTAGTGTATTTCTGATCACGGCACATATATGTTTTTTCGTGTAGGTACTCTTACAATGAAGAGTTGGGGAGCTATGATGAGGTTCAACAAACTGCGTCCAGCTTGAGCTGAGGAAAATAGTCTCTCCTTGTTTAACGGATACTGTATGATACAAAAAACACGGTAGCATGTTTCTTCCTATGGATTCCCTATTTCCTTTACATGTGTTTCAGAGTGTAAAGTTTCGATTAATAATCTATGTTCGCCTGTTCGGATTGGATTTCTTCATGGTCTTTCTTGGGATTAATGGGAATTGGCACGTATCATAGAAACTCACTCAGCAGTAAACTAAACCTTGCAGAAATTGTGTGAAGCCCCACCACCACCACCACAACCACCACCAAACACAATAAAATAACGGGACTATGCAAATAGAAAGCTAAAATACGATACGATGGTTCATTTTGATGTCCGGAATGTTCAGTTGCTGAATTTATGTTTTTGTTTTTTCAAAAGTGAATTGTCAACAGATACAAGGATTTATGGTTTAAATTTCATGTGTGTATCAAAGCTTATTTGAAAAGCATGTTCTTGCGATTGACGGGAGCTAAATTTTGATTACGCCGTATTTAAGGGGTTTTGTACTGGCACATAAATTTTCTTGTTTTTCGGAGATTTTTTTCCGTCAAACAATTTTTGTAACGATCTGCTAGAAACGAATTTCAAATTATTTAAGTCGCCATTCGACCTAGAGAGAAGTGATTTTAGTAACGCGTTAGGTTATTAAAACTTGTGGCGTGAAGCTTCGTGACAGAAGCGATGACCTAAGTTCAAGATTGAGAAGTTTAATGAGGTAATTTACTTTGTGAAAATTAAAAATGGTGGTAATTTTGCACGAGGACAATTGGTTATGCATGAACTGAAACCAAACCAAGCAACGTCGGTAATGACAAGGAGATGGATTGCAACATTTTTGCCCATCTACATTTGACATCGACATATTGAGTTATTCACGTATTTTAGAGAAGAAACTGACAAAAGAGACATGGACCAACTTGTCTTAGAGATTAAATACTAAAATTGATGCTTTCAGGACATAATTTAGTGGTGCAAAGAACATGAGTGATGTAGTCTCAGCTGAGCTGGCAGTTGTAGTGTGAGGATTCGATTTTTACCTCTAACAAAGTTTGGAGTTTGACTCTTTGTGGGCACCAGTATGACGATTTTTGTACCCTAGTCCGTTGAAGCACATCCCTCAATTTACTTCCTCCATGATGCTCTAGGGGCGGGATGGGGCCTTCAAGGTTGGGGGTTCAACCTTTTTTTATTTTTTTAAAATACTAAAATTGATATTTCATTAATATTGGTTGGTCAATTTTGAACTTGGACAAACGCCATAAAAGAGGCTCAATTCTTCCATCACTAATGACGAATTAAATTTTATCTAAATCCAAAAAATGGAATCTTGCATTTTTCCAAGAAAGCAAATGGCAATCGATAGCACCATGCCTCAAACGGGGGTGGGAGATAGGAATAATGCTATGTTGCGTTATTGAGATTGCAACCTCAATCTAAATGATTTTAGATGATAGATTAAATGAAATGTGAAATTAAATGAATCATTTAATCGTTTTTTTATTCGAAGCTTGTGATTTGATTTTTGATGCAACAAGTAAGGGAAAACAATTCTTAATTGTTGGCACAAAAAAGAAAGCACAGTAGCATGAGCTGCAATAAAGGCCCGGTATCATTATGTTAATAAAAAATGGCTCGACGGTATGTTAACGAATTGGTCCACTAGAGAAGTGAGACTTCATTCGNCAATAAAGGCCCGGTATCATTATGTTAATAAAAAATGGCTCGACGGTATGTTAACGAATTGGTCCACTAGAGAAGTGAGACTTCATTCGGTTAGCCCTGCCCTTAGTAAGTCAGCATTCCACTTTGGTCAATCTTATAGATAGAAGATTCCAAACCTCCGTCATTGGATCCCGCTCAAAGGCTGGACTAACTAAGCGCTAAAAGGACCGGTCTGAAAGTACAAGATCCGATTAAGAGTGAATAGACACTGCACCTGGGATCTCTTTCAAAGAAAGGAAAGAGGCCAAACCAACCCATGAAGTAAGAAGTAAGCATGGGCCCTTCCCTTCTAAGCGCTTTACGAAAAGTCAGGAGGAAGAGTCAGTCAGGTGCCTAAGAAAGGTCATCTACTGTCGATGGAGTAAGCGCTAAGGAGCTCATCCCGAGTCTTTGTACTTGCCCAAATCCCCTGGTCACATCAAAGCCACCTAAATTGGAGTTGAAACCTTAGTGAAGCTAAAAAGCATTACTGGGGGAGATAGAATGATATCGTTCTCTTTTATTTCTCTATATTTCTCCTTTTGAATTTTTATTTTCGTTTCTTCTTAAAGATCACATGAATAGATTTTGGTCATTGGACAAAGTTTTTGTAAAGTCAAAAATTGTGTCTACGATTAAGAAAATACTTTTGAACACATTTAGATAACTTTTTAGAAGTACTTCATTTGATTTAAAGAGTTTTTGGAGTAAGCTGATTCAAGGTAACTGTTTTTAGATATGTATACTTTGTGTGGTCTTTTCACATCGTTTTTATCGCATGCTTTGTAGAGATTAAAATTAGATTAAAATTGAAAATTAGTCGTTATTGTTCTTTTATTAGATAAGTAAGACTCAATAACGAATAATTTTCAATTTTAATTGGTATCAAACGGGCTCATAGCAAATTGTATTTTGATTATTTAAAAAAAAAAAGTTTTTCAATCAATCGTTTTTTAACAAACAATATCAACAAAGATGGAAGCGTTAGAAGATACAAATGACATTATTCTCAAGGAAGAATTAAGCTACTTTGCCCGAATCAGTTGCCCACTTGATTGACATAACCTCACATGGGGTGTAGGACCGACGTGGGACCCGCATGAATAAAAAATGAAAAAAAATGCTTCCCTCCCTCCACCATGTGTGTGTTCGGTCAGGGAGGGTGCACCCTCCCTAACAATGTAGTTTAGTCCCTCAAGGAAAATGGTTTTTGTACAACGGGACAGACTTCTCATAAGAAAGGGGCCCCACGACCACCCTCCCTAGCAATGTAGCTTGGTCCCTCAAGGAAAATGGTTTTTGTACAATGGGACAGACTCCTCGTAAGAAAGGGGCCCCACGACCAAAGAGCATGGTCCTTATTTTCAAACCCCAAAATTGGAATTTCATGTATTTATTCCCGGGGAGACACGTGTCAGCGTTAGCCCAGGCCCTAGCTGGTGCGCACTGCTCCCTTGAGCGTACGTTAGAATTACTCCATTCACGAAATATCACAGTTGCTCTCTAGTCTTAAGTCAGTTACGTTTATATTCATTCAACATACACACGGCCCAAAAAATTTCTGTTGGAAAGATCATCAAAAAGTCTCAGGGTTTGGTCGATCTCTACCGAATACATTTATATACATCAAATATACAGATAAAAATACATGTATAAATTCGTATAGATATACGTGCATAGTGTGCAGATACTAATGGCGGAGGAGGGATCGGAGAAGGAGAATGGGGGTTCAGCGTCTATGGACTCGATGGAGTCGCGGTGGGTGTATGAGGACGTGTGGGAGCCGGAGATCGACGAAGGACTTGATGACGGCGGTGCCGGCGAGGAGGGGGATTTGCCGCGCATGGATTCTGACGATGAGGATGCATCCGAGCATAAGCTAATTCGTACTGGCCCTTATATTGATTCGTTTGATGTCGAGGCTCTTGAAGTTCCCGGCGCTCAAAGGAATGATATTGAGGTACAATATTTTTTTTTGTAAAAATTATTTGATTAATTTAGATTGTCTGATACAATGTGCTTGTATGTATTTTTCGAATGTAAATGGCTATTTTTGTTCAGACTCTGGAGATCATAACTATTAGAAGGGAATGTAGAGTTTAAAACCTTACATCATATAATTCTGTCTGTTCTGCCTTTTATTACGTTTTGCCATGGGCCCACGGCTATTCACCCATTTTTCTTGTTGAACCTCACAAGCAATGACCATAGTCTGAGGAATTGAAGAGGATGTAATGCATTAGAACGAGTTTGATGAAATAGAGAAGTACTAGACATTTTTTTTTTTTTTAATATGCGGAAGCTAGAAAGTCAGTTCTACATATCATTAATTAGATTAACTACATGTTATGTATTGTGCGTTGAAGTTATTAAATGACTGAATGTTCACAACATCAACATAGTAAAAAAAAAAAAAATGAGGATGTTTAGGTGGATGTGCGGCCAATGGATGTGTTGAGAATGTAAGCCAGTAACTGGTCGTGACACAAATCGAGGAGAAATTAATGGAAGAATGATTTGGGTGTTGGGGTATATAATATGTAGACACATAAGAGTGTGCGGTCTCCATAGAACATGTTAGAAGAGGGAGGATTAGACCAAAAGTAACATGGCCTGTTGTTGCTAAAGAGCTAATTGCATTGGATTTTTCAGCACATGTAACGATTAACTAAATGGAGGGATGGAAAAGGATTCATGTAACCTAACCCATATTTATTTATAATAAGGCTTTTTTTTTTTGTTGTTGTATTCAAAATAAATCCCAGAAACAGCAATAAGGAATCAGTCTTACAACACATAACTGATCCCAAATTTATTGATAATAAAGTTTAGGATATTGTTTTTGTTGTATTCAAATTAGATCCCTAAAACACAACAATAATGAAACAGTCTTAGAACATTTGGAGCCTTTCCATAATTGCTCACCTAAATAGGATTAATCAATATGGCTCCATTATCCTTGAGTATATTGATTAATGAAAATTAAAATTGGGATTTATAGCTGGAAAGTTCATTTCAAAAAGTTTAAGACATTCTTTACTGATTGAGCAACTGGAATTGGTCATTGCGTTATGTAACAAGAACTTCACATTTTTCATATTTTCTAACCCAATTCAACTCAAGAGCTACTGTGTGGCAGAGGTGTTAAGATATGATACTAAGTAACTTAGCACTTGTAATACCTCCAGACCACGAAAGCTTAAGAGATTTGATAGGTACTACTCATACCAACAAGGTGCACTTTCTTTTCCGGAAGTCCATCGTTGGAAACTCCACAGTTAAGCGTGCTTGGCTTGGAGCAATTCCATGATGGGTGACCCCCTGGGAAGTTTTCTCGGGGAGCGTGCGAGTGAGGACAAAGTATGCTGAAAAGACCCATGTTGGTACAGTGGGGACAGTTGGGACAGCCCGTTAAGTGGTACCCAGGTCGTTACAACACTCATCTATATCTTTGGGAATTGAGTTCTCTCCAAGTAACTTTCTTTTAGTATTTGTATTGAGAAAATGGAAGAAGAACCATTGCACATAAGCTTTTGTTAAACTTTCGTATGACCAAAAAACAGTCACGAGGGGTTGGTATCTTTATTCTCAAAAGATAATTGCAGGATGTCAGCATGGGCAGGAGAATTATACTGGCTTTTCAGACACTTGGGGTCGTCTTTGGTGATGTGGGGACAAGTCCACTATACACCTTCAGTGTGATGTTCAGCAAGGCACCAGTCAGTGGGAATGAAGATATTCTTGGTGCACTGTCACTAGTTTTGTACACCTTAATTCTGTTTCCACTGATCAAGTATGCCCTTATTGTTCTCTGGGCCAATGACAATGGCGAAGGTATCCAATTTTTGTTATTTTCATTACCACAGTCATCCATGGCTGTACTCTGTATGTGCTGTATATTAGTTTAATTAATGAGTTTGATTTATTATTTGCCTAATTGCTGCAGGTGGTACATTTGCTTTGTATTCATTGATTTGTAGGCATGCTAAAGTTAGCCTTCTCCCTAACCAACTCCCATCAGATACTCGTATATTCAGCTTCAGACTTAAGGTTCCATCTCCAGAACTAGAAAGGTCGTTGAAAATAACGGAAAGACTTGAAGCTTCTCTTTTTCTGAAAAAGCTTATACTGATGTTGGTTCTTGCTGCTACTTCAATGGTGATAGCTGGTGGCGTTGTTACACCTGCAATGTCAGGTAATTGTTAGCGTATTCAAGTTAATGCATTTTACTGGTCTTGGAGGATTTAGTGCTTTTGTAGTCCAAGGGCATTGTCACATGTTTTTCATTTCAAAACATGTTTTATTGCTTGAAGTTGATATAAATTTTTAATAATGCATGTGCAGTGATATCTGCTGTTAGTGGCTTGAAGATTGGAGTTTCTGGGATAAAGCAAGGTGAGTGATCCTCTTTAATTAAATGAAATCTACGAGATAAGTAGGTTACTTGTAGAAGAGTTGTTTTTTTCCTCTGCTTAACATTATTTGCCGTGGGTTGAGATTCAAAATTATTCTACTCCTGCAAATATTTATATTTTTTTCCTAGGCTGTTGAATGACATCAGGATTCAGTTTTGTAGGGTAAGCTTTGTCTGAGAAACACCAAGATCTTAACTATGATTGCTTAGTTAAATCAAAGAGACTTCACCTGTTAAAGATGAATTGTCACTTTCTTAGTCATCTGAGGAGCTTAGCACTTACAAAGTAGTATAAATTACCAAATTGCTGAATTCTATTATTAAAAAAATGCTGCAATTCTGAGTACTTTGGAGAAGAA
Organism: Fraxinus baroniana; assembly: GCA_903798355.1. Taxonomy (NCBI): domain Eukaryota; kingdom Viridiplantae; phylum Streptophyta; class Magnoliopsida; order Lamiales; family Oleaceae; genus Fraxinus; species Fraxinus baroniana. The sequence goes on along the minus strand of CAIGRO010217125.1, from coordinate 16,228 downwards.
AAGAGAAGGTGCCTGAGGAATTTTGGTTTGTTTCTGTGGTATCTTTAGCATGTGTTCTCTATTAAATAAGGGTTGTGCTTACGGTATTTATATAGCCCTTGTTTGGTTTAGCTAAAAATCAGATTTTTAGTAGATTTTGATGAAACTCGTGGTTGAAAAGTTGACAAAAGGTATCATTAAATGTGTAGTTTAAAATGAGTTTGACGAAAAATGAATTTTAGAAAATGGGGGCCAAACGGGGGATAGTATCTTGGGAGTTGATACTCAAATTTGGGTTGTGCCATCCTGTCATGTTACTGACTTTCTGACCACCTCAGCAATGTATACTAATTGTTTAAATTTGGGTTTTTAAGCTTGAGATAGGAATAAATCAGTGCAACTGTGAATTACTAAGAGCTGGTTGAAGTTATATTACCTTGTAACTGAAATTGTTGCGTTACATTTAATTCAAAACATACACATTGAAACCTATAATTGTTAATCCATAATGACATGAAATCAAGCCAATTACTCAGCCATTTTAGTTTTCTTTTGCAGATCATGTGGTGATGATCTCGGTTGCATTTCTTATAATTTTGTTTAGTGTACAGAAATATGGAACAAGTAAAGTGGGACTTATAGTTGGTCCTGCCTTGTTCATATGGTTTTGTTCTCTTGGAGGCATTGGCATATACAACCTTCTTAAGTATGATACCATGGTCCTGAGGGCATTTAATCCAGTTCACATCTATTATTTCTTCAAGCGAAATTCTACGAAGGCTTGGTACTCCCTTGGGGGCTGTCTTCTTTGTGCAACAGGTAAATGTTCTGAAGTATGGAAATGTGCATGAAAACCTTCAAAATAAAATATAAATTTGAAAACTGGTTGAGCAGTACTTATCTTGTTCCTTAAAGAGTAGCTGTTCAATGTTTAGGTATCAACACTAATGGGAGTAATATTTTAAGTGAATTTATCTATTTTTATAATTGTAGAATTTTTGTACAAAATGAGAGTTCTGCAAAAAGTGTTTGTTCTTGTGTGAATAATTCAAAATGCTTAAATTGCTCATCTATGAGTTTTGGTTCATCAGCAACATAACATTCCTTGCCGTCATCTCTAAATTATTTCTGTTTTTCTTTATTTTAAATTTGAAAATTTTCTAATATACTTCTGATGATCAGTTATGTTGGCTCAGGTTCTGAGGCAATGTTTGCAGATCTTTGCTATTTTTCCGTGAGATCTGTGCAGGTAAAGCAGTAAACATCAGATACTCCTCTTGTTTTGTCTTTACCCTCCCCCTGTAATGAAATGATATAAAAGAGTGTCTTCTTTGTCTAAATTTTTCTTACTGGGACCACAATTTGTTGATCCAGCTTACCTTCACGTTTCTTGTGTTACCTTGCCTTCTGTTGGGCTACCTGGGTCAAGCTGCTTACCTCATGGAGAACCATGCTGATACAACCCAAGCTTTCTTCTCTTCTATTCCAAGTAAATATTATTTTGTCTAATTAGAACTCGGTTATTGCTTCCTTATTTGTTTGTTTTCTTCTTTCTGGTTGTATCTTTATGTGTATTAAAGACCCGGTCATGATAATTAATCCTTACATGCGCAACTTTAGATAAGGTCAACAGTAAAGTTTTATTGTCTACAACTGACGGGTACATTAGTTTTATTTTTCTCACAGCTTCCTAGAGTTTGTCATGCATTTTGGCATACTGATTATGCATTTTAACCTAGACTTGGACTATTAATCCTAGATAAGTATAAGCATGAAAATACTAAATAAATTAATTATTATACCTGGAACAAAATATTTCTGCTGCAGGTGGAGCTTTTTGGCCAGTCTTTCTCATAGCTAATGTAGCAGCATTGATTGCAAGTAGGACTATGACTACGGCAACTTTCTCCTGTATTAAACAATCAACAGCACTTGGTTGCTTTCCTCGCCTTAAGATAATTCATACCTCGCGGAAATTCATGGGTCAGATTTACATCCCAGTCATGAATTGGTTTCTACTGGCACTAACCCTGATTTTAGTCTGCACCATCTCCAGTATTTATGAGATTGGGAATGCTTATGGTAATTCTTTTTAATTTTTTAATTTTTGCAGTTTGATTTATTGCTATTTTTTTTTTAATTTGTAGATCTTGTTACATCTTTCAATGTGCTTGCACACACAAACTTCTACTTTATAATAGTTGGAATTTCATAGGTTTTATATGTGGTCCAGCGTTCATATGCTGATCTGCTTTTGGTTTAATGTTTAAAAGCAGATACAAGCATGGTGGGTATTTTCTGAATTTGGGACATATCTGTCATCTGATTGTTGAACTTTTGTATGAATTTGATAATTGATTAAACTCACTAGTTCTAGTACTTATTTCCTTATTCCTTGTCATACTTGTGCCTTTAAGAAGATGCATATTGACCACCACCTTTTCATTTGGTTTTGACAATAATTTTAAGTACGGAAGATGCGGTGTGGTACCAAGGCCTACTGGGGCTGAAGTGAAAAGTTGAAAGCAAGTTGCAATCTCCTTTAAATAAAAAAATCATGAATTCTGCATTCTCCGAAGTACACCTAACAATTTGGCATACAAATTTAATTTTCGGCAAATTGAGCTTGTGGCTGACAAAAAATTAGATACAAATAACTAAACTAAGATACTTCTTTTGTCTGAAAAGGTAAAAACTAATCGCTTTGATGTTATTATGCATACAATCTAATGGATTTTTCCCGAAGATGATTTGGACTCAGCGGACGTAATTGTAGTGTAGATCCTGCAATTTCAGCATGTAAATTCCGGTAGTTTAACAGCACTAGTGTGCATGAGTTTAAAGTGTGATCATAATTAGCCCTGCAATTTGTTATGATTAGTCATACAACATAATTTTTAACATACAGCATCCTATCTGTATGCAGAATCCATTATTAAACCAGAAATTGAAAACCCTCAATAGGTTAATAAGGAAAATTGAAGGTGGTAACCATTAAGTCCATGAACTCAAGTATCATGAAAGAACTAGGAACATTGCAATTTTTCTCACTTCTTGCACTTGTGTGAAACATGGGAATGATCGTGATTCAGTTCAAGATCCAAGGAGATCCAAGAAGGATAGAGGCTCATAATAGTTTTATATCTTTCTTATTTATTATGTCGTTATAATTAAGTAGGGATAATTTTATATTGATTAGGTTTGCGAGCTGCAACATTGGTATATGGCTTTGATTTTACCAATAAAATTGAGAGTTTTCTATATTACTGTCGAATTTTTCATATTCTTTGTGAACCAATGAATCTTTGACGCCGAACATCCAGGTATCCTCAGAATCATTGGATCCTTGTGTTGAATTTTTTTCACTTCATGCTGCATAGTTTGGTATTAGATCATAGTGAGATCCTTGTCCATATGCCACCAAGGAGACGATGGATTGTCCATAATGTTACGGATGACGTGATTGGAGAGGTGAGATTGCATTATTGCATCGACAAGTGGACTTGTTGACGCAACTTTGGATACTCTAGCACGACATTGAACTAAGACAGTTCAATGGTGGAGGACATGGAGACATAGGCAAGCGAATGGGACAAAAACTCATTCTCACCCTTTTGTCTGCTGTGAGCCGATGACGAACTAGCGGATTCAGACATTGGTGGTGGATTAGACAATCTAGGGGAATCGAATTTTAAATTTGATTTTTCTGAATTTAATAGTGATATTTGGATAAAAGAAGTTATGATGTCTCATCTATTTTTGACAATGAAGTCGATGAAGATATTAAATTTACAGATGTGAATGGTGATGGTTATGCAAGTGCTCATTGAGTATAATGTTGAGATCTCCAAGGAATGGTCCATGGAATTCTAGATGAAACATCAACAAATTTTGGTTTTAATGTTGTAACACTATTTGGAACAATTAAAAGAGAAACTGACACATAAAGGGGGAGTTTAATTGAAATTCGTTCTGTATTGGTAACATCATGGATATGGTACGAACTTAAATGATGGTGATTGGATTGATTTTGGTATTTTTGTTACTAAGAAAATAGAACGTGCCAAAACAATGATAAATCAGTTCGTATTGGGCTTTGTTCTTATGGTTGTAGTGGCTTATATGATTTGTGTGTCACTCTCATGATGCATATCATTCTCTTTTGGTTTTGGAATTAGCCTTGTGAATAAGAGTTGTTTCACACTCGTAAAAGGTGTGGTTTACAAGATTAGGAAGGATATTGAATTTTAAAAACATCGTCTTTTCACGCTGGCAATTGGAGAATGCAAAATAGAACTTAAGTGGTTAAATTAAGATGTTAGTGGCTTCAAAACGCATGAAAGAGATAGTAGATTTATTTATTGATGTGGAAGCAATACTCATCATTCTTGTGAATATCAAAATTGAAATAAGGATGGATGTGGTTGACTTCACTGTTTGGAAGTATGTTGATTTATCGAGTGGATTGCCTTCATGAGGTACCAATGGATGAATGCACAACACAAGATCATAGGCAAATCTTCTCCAACTCAAGGAGAATGTTGCAGTTCAAAATTCAAGAAGGCTAGAGGGTAGTAAGAAGTTAATTTATTTCTTTAATTGTGTTATTATAATTAATTTGGGCCAATTTTATAATTTAGGGCCTGTTTGAGTCCCATTTTTGGTGTAGAATACATTTTGAAATAGTAGATTGATGGAGAATGTGTGGTTAAAAAATAAGATTTTTTTTTGGATTACGTGTAATATTATTTTATTGAAGAATATGTGGTTGAAAATAAGAGAAAGTAAAATGTATTTTGGAGAAAATGGGGATCAAACAAGGGTTTTAGGTTTACAAGTTAGCTGCAACATTGGTATTTGGGTTGGATTTTGATTATTAATAAAATTGAGAGTTTTCTCATATTTATATCGAATTTTTGGTATTTTTTCTTAATGAAGAATCAACAAATCTGACACCCAAACATATAGGTATTTATACAGAATCAACGGATTCCTGAAATGCATTGAATCTTTTCGCTTCACGTTGCATTAGATTGGCTATTACATAGCCATTCTAGGGCTTCCATTTGTTTTACTCAACCCATATAGTGCTTGATTGACCACTGTGGTGATATGCTATCGCTTAGTCAAAGAACTAACCCCAAATTCAATCGAAGCATGTGATAGGAACCTGTTGATAATTCCAGCCAACACACAGAATCAAGGATACCAAGGAAGGAAATAAGATGAAAATAGAAGATAAACTCAGCAACAGTTGAATTGATGTCTGTAATTGAATGTTTCTATATAGAATGCAAATGACAGAATAACACCCTAACGCTATTGTAATCTACTGAATTGTAAATGACAGGAATGAAAATGATAAATGGACATTTGAGAGGTCCATTGCTTTCCAAAGGAACTGCCCAATTTCTGCCTACCTTTCCAGTTCCCTCTACTTCTATTTATAGATATCCTCTAAATAACTCAGTCCAATCATCCCTTCACTAACTGATTCTGTTACTTCCCAATTAGCTATTCCCTCCTCCTCCTGGGTCCTTCTAGAATAGGTAAATTGTATAGGAGGCCTATCAGCATGCTTTCTGCATGCCTACTCCGCTTTGTCACTGAGTGTAGTTGTAAAAAGTAATGACTGAGCAATTGAAGGCCAACTTCAGAGTCATGTCAAGTGGAATGCATCATTCTCCTCAACTTAGAGAAGATTTGCCCATTTGCCCATATGCAGTGAACCACATCGTTATTTTCACTTTTAATGTTCCGGAGAATGTTGAGCAGTGCTTCCACTTCAAACAAATAAATCTGCTTTCTTTCAAAATTGAAAAGTTAATTCCTCTTAAGAAACTAATTATGAGGATGCAAATATCACCTGAAGTTTAGAGAATGTTGAAGGAGATTATGTGCAGGTTAGGTGATGCAGAAAATGCAATGGACTAGTTCTGGGGTTATGTAACACACTAAAATGTTTATGTTACAGCACAGTTGGTTAGGGTTAAGATCATGTCATAATCTAAAGCTTTGGAATATGTTAAAAATGATTGCTCACTGTAGGTAAGGTCTGCGTCTGCCAGTTATTCTTTTTATCAAGAAAAAATGATCCTTATCAACACATCCTACCAAGATTGTCTGAATCAGAAATATCATTTTGTCAGATTCCTTTTGCACGAAATGCTTGCAACATGCTTCTCATTATTTGTTTCCATTTTTGACCGAGAAGCTTCCCTACCCAGTATGGAAGCTCTACAGAATATAGCTGATGGGACTAGCAAAATTACATGATAGAACCTGGCCTAGATAGGGTGAATACCTTCTACAACCTGCGTTCCCCATGTAATTTTTAATGCTGGACATAATTTAAGCATATTATGCCAGAATTCAATCTCCTAACGAGCTTCTGGAAGATCCAAAAAAGAATTAATGTTTAAGATACCCCCATTAATATCATATGGTAATTGAAGTAAATACTACCAGATGTTTTTTATTTCTTTGTAAGTTTAAATTTAATTGACTGGAATTCTTTTTCTGAATGGATATTAGGCTGGCTTTTGTGTGGTCTGATGTTTTCTTTGTTTGGCAGGCATCGCTGAACTTGGAGTGATGATGATGACTACAATCTTAGTAACTCTTGTAATGCTTCTTATATGGCAGTTAAATATCTTCGCAGTGCTGAGTTTTGTTATAATTTTCTTGTGGTTGGAGTTGACGTTCTTTTCGTCAGTTTTATCAAGTGTGGGAGATGGAAGTTGGATCATACTGGTGTTTGGCATAGTGATTTTCTTAATAATGTACATCTGGAACTACGGAAACAATATAAAGTATGAAACTGAGGTTAAGCGAAAGATGTCTATGGATCTGATGCGGAAGCTGGGTCCTAACTTGGGAACAGTCAGAGCTCCTGGCATTGGCCTGCTTTACAATGAACTTGCGAAGGGAGTACCAGCTATATTTGGACATTTTCTTACCTCTCTTCCTGCTGTGCATTCTATGATCATATTTGTATGTATAAAATATGTTCCCGTTCCTGTTGTGCTTCAAAGTGAAAGGTTTCTGTTCCGGCGAGTCTGTCCGAAAAGCTACCACATATTTCGTTGTGTTGCCAGGTAATATATCATGCTACTGTAATGTCTGATTTATTAAGTTGCGGTGGTTAAAACGGTCCTCCTATTTGCCTGTCCATTTCATTGTGAATGGAGTTCTTTTGGGATAAAAATTATTTGCATCAGAATTAAGATAATAATATAGGCTGTATCGTATTTTGTCTGCTGAATGCTATGGGTATTTCAAACTCATTTCATCCAATGGGAATTAGCTGGATTCTCTGATTTTGTTGCATAGTTATTTATAATTTTATATGATTGGTCATGAAAGTTTGAGCTGTTCTTTTCTTCGACTAATGCATAATTTGAAGAAATAAGAGGGCACAATGATGTTTTTCTCATTTATGAGGTGCAATTTGGTTGCAGCCACTCTGTACTTTTTACCTGGTGAAGTCTTGCTTTAAAAACTAAAGATTATGAGATGATGGTGGGTGGTTGTGCCTTGATCCACAAATGAAAAATGTTATGAACAAATTTGTAATTAACTTAAACATTGCAAATATGTTGATCTATATCATATTGTCAAACCTTCAATTTCATTAACATGTTATGCCTTGATATGGTAGCATTGGCTTGAAGTTATATTTGCATACTTTACATAGCTGCATTTCCAAAATATGTGGTATCCGACCCGTTGTTGTGAATCCATTGAGAACCATCTGATATGCAGTTTAGATAGAATAGACGAATCTTCACTTGGCCATCTTGAGGCTTTTTTAGAAAGAGAAGGCACTCATTGTTTTGTCCAACACTGTTATGAACAGATATGGTTACAAGGATGTTCGAAAGGAAAACCACCAGACCTTTGAGCAATTGCTGATTGAGAGTCTTGAGAAGTTCATTCGCAGGGAAGCTCAGGAAAAGTCACTGGAGAGTGACAGTGATGAAGACACAGATTCTGAAGAGAATTCTTTCTCGAGAGTTCTAATAGCTCCCAATGGGAGTGTTTATTCGCTCGGTGTACCTCTCTTGGCAGAGTTTGAGGAGATGAGAAAATCCATATCAGAAGCAAGCACTTCAGAAGAGGTGAAGACAGAGCCTTCTGCTGATCCATCTTTTCTTGATGCAGAGCAAAATCTTGATAAGGAACTGTATTTTATACGCAAAGCTAAAGAAGGTGGGGTAGTATATCTTCTTGGTCATGGAGATATTCGGGCGAGGAAGGATTCATGGTTTATTAAGAAGCTTGTCATAAATTATTTCTACGCTTTCTTAAGAAAAAATTGCAGGAGAGAAATTGCAAATTTGAGCGTTCCACATTCAAACCTAATACAGGTCGGAATGCAGTACATGGTCTAAATAGCGTGTCGAAATTTCTATGTTCCTAGCAACTCAACAAGGAATTTTACTGCCAAAAGAAGAGCAACTACTGGTATTTTTACTATTGATGTGGTCTATACTTGTTGGTCGTGGCCAAATGATTGCTATGTTCATAGATCATGTTCCTCAGGCTCTGAATTAGCCGGTTTTTGTAGCTTGCATATTTTCATACTGGGAAAGTTTTCTTGTTATATGCTTGTGCTCTTACATTAATCATTGTAGTTTTGAGGTATGGATTGTTGTTGTAATTACCATTAATACAAATACAATAATTGGTAGTGCAATTTTTTTCTCAATAATTTAGCTTTTCCTTCCATTAAGGCTTCTCTGACATTGAATTACTGTTTTCTTTTGACGGATTGTATAAATTCTTCCACTTGAATATGATGCATCATGCATACATCTGACAATGTTAAAGAAGAATAAAAGGTGAAAGTTGCCGAGAACTCGAAATCTCCGGACGATCAGTAGTTGATGGCAAGATTTCCCCATTAGTGCATTATATGAAGTTTTAATTTGAATGATTTATCAAGAGTGATCTGAAGTAAAGATAAAATGAGCATGTAATAATGCAAGTAGAACTTATTTTGGTGAGATCCTCAGCCGAGGGAAGAGAAGTCAAAACGGATAGGATAAAAACTTTTCATTACTGACGTGTCGAGAGAATATTACTTACTGTATCATTCATATATTTAGAGAATCATACTTGCAGTTCTTTTTGCCACATCAACCGTGAAAAGTTTTTATCATGTTCACTGAGAACGTGAGATTAATTTTATGTTAAATTATCTCGAGTGTAGTTAGTATGATTGAAGGAAAGTAACCCTTTGATATTAGCTAAAATTTAACGTAGAAGTTACTTCTCAAAATTCTATTATTATTTTTGAAACAATTCTTGACAGATTTAAAAAATTGTAAAAAAGAAAAAAATCAGATACTAAAATGCGTAACTAATGTCCGATTTAACATCATTCTTCTCAATCCTTCAAACTTCCACTGAAATTCTGCTCTCAGATAGACAGACACACGTATGAATAATAAACTCTGAATATTTTTAATAAATAAAATTAAGTTTATTTTTCTTCTTTAACACTGTAAGAATTCAATCCTTGGTTATACCAAATATAACCATAAACGAATGGATGCAATAAGTTTGACCAAATTTTCTCATTAAATAATCCAAATAATCATTTATTATTATTATTATTATTATTTTTTTTTTTTTTTAAAAAAAAGACTGAACTTTTTACAATTCTAAAAAGGCAAAGTTGCTAGTGGATATGCAAGTTGAGATTGCTGCACTATTGACTTCATTAAAACAACCACCAAAACCTACTTAGAATTAATAATAATCCTATTTTATCATAAAAATAATAATTTTCCATGCCTCTTAATAATGGTATAAAACCAACATTCAGTTGAAAACTATTATGGTGTATTTGATTGTATTTATTTTTCATAAAAAATTTCAGTTTTTCACCGAAATTCTTAATTTGAAGTGTTTGATTGCTATTTTTCCCTGTAAAATATTTTTTAACTTTTAAAAATGTCTAAATTTTTAAGGAAAATATTTTTTTTGGGGGAGTATGGTTTTTTTTTCCTCAAAATAAGGAAAATAAATTTTTTTTTAGGATATATTTTCTATGCCAATCAAACACGCTCGTATATTTTGACGGGGTAGAAGAAAATCACTTGGCCTTTTAAGGAAAATCTAGTTGGAATTTGACTAACCAAAGAGTTCTTTGAAACTTTCTTTAATTGCAATTTCATCATTTAGGTCCGGTGTCTTTTTCTTTCTTTAGAATCCTATAATAATTAATGGGCTTTCTCGGATAAACCTATTGATTTTCGAAGGACATTTGTCCAATAGAATTGTTTACCTTGCTTTGTCATTCATCCGTTCAACATTCGATCGAAAGGTTTCCAGATAATAATTGTGTAAATTTTCTAATATTGTTACCATTCAATTTTTTCTTAAATTGAAAATTTAGAGTTATAGTTGAGTAGTTGGCTCTTGTTGTGGGCGAATCTAAACATCATCCTTTACGTTAATTCTAGTTCAATTTTCGATATTTAGCCTCTTCTCATCCTCGATAGTTGGTTTCTCCTTATTTATGTATTGTTCCCATTCTATAATAATTAATGGGCTTTCTCGGATAAACCTATTGATTTTCGAAGGAGATTTGTCCAATAGAATTGTTTACCTTGCTTTGTCATTCATCCGTTCAACATTCGATCGAAAGGTTTCCAGATAATAATTGTGTAAATTTTCTAATATTGTTACCATTCGATTTTTTCTTAAATTGAAAATTTAGAATTATAGTTGAGCAGTTGACTCTTGTTGTGGGTGACTCTAAACATCATCCTTTACGTTAATTTTAGTTCAATTTTCGATATTTAGCCGAAGAGTAGGAGCTATCAACCAAAGATTGTTCATGGAAGGTATCAACTCTTCGTCAACACGAGTCCAAGGTAAAAAATTACTGAAGTAGTGAAATAACTTTTTGTTAAAAAATAAATAATTGCTAGTAATCATTGAAGCGAAGTAACTAATTGATTTTTAACCAAAAGTTAAAAAATAATTTACTTTCCAAAATTACATTAAAATAAAAATTCTCGACAATCGGTTAAAAAACTGCAAAAGGAAAATTTTGATATTACACTAAAAATTGTAGAATAATCCGTGTATGTTTCACCAATTGCATATTTGGTATTCAATATTGAATAAAATTAAGTATTATTATAGTGTTCAATATTATTCAATCCATTTAATAATCAGGCTAAAAATAAATGGCAACTGCAATAAGTTTGACCAAACTTTCATATCTTTTAAATAATTATTTTTTAAATTTGAATTCTTTTAATTCTTAAAACAGAAAAGTTGGCCAGTTACAAGTTTAATGATGCATTATTGACTTCATCAAATAATTACATCTACTTCTATTTTGACCAAGAAGAAGAAAATCATTTGGCTTTTTGGAAAATCTATTTGAAATGTCACTAATCAAAGAATCTTGATAACTTTTTATAACATGTAAGAAATCCATAAGACAACTGTTAAAATTCAATAACAATGACATTTAACAAGCTTTCTCAATAGGCATATTGTTTGTTACAAAGAGATTCATCCAATCAAATTGTTTGCATTAAGTCTCTTTTATCTATTTTGACCTCCAACCTAATGGGATTTAGAGCTTGTTTGGTAGAGATTTTGTGGAGAAAGAATTGATTTTGAATAGTGATATGATGGGAAATGTGTGGTTGAAAAAGTTATTGATGTGATGGAAAATATTATTTTATTGAAGAATGTGTGATTGAAAATAAGAATTGATTTACTGTAGAAAATCAGAATCTGTACCAAACAGGCCCTTAAGGAGTCTACTTGACCTATTTGGCCATTGTTTATGGGACGATCATGTCCCTCAATCGTTTGTCTAAATGTAGACGATCAAACTTAACTTTTTAGCATATTGATGGTCAAGTGACAGGGTGCCACAAACTTGTCGTCTGTCCATTAACGTGATTAAAAATGTCAATTCTTGATTTGGCTTATGTAATACTTTTCTTCTATGTGATCAATTATAGTGTGAAAAAGTTAAAAAATATAACTAGATCCTATTTTCTATCTTTTGAGACATTAATATACTAAATACAACACATGTTTGTTTGTCACATTTAGCTTTAAAAAAAAATAACATTTAAGTATATTTAATAATTAAATTCCGTATTTTTATTAAAAAATAACTTAAATTGTATTGAAAGTTTTTGAAAAAATAATTTTTTGTTGGTTAGTACAATTTTCGACCCTTTAATCATATGCATCAAACACTCCTTGTTCGGAAATATTATTCATTTTTTTGTTTTTAAGATTGGGAAAAGAATGAGTGCAAGATTTTGATTCATCAATGGGTCAAAAGAACTAATTCTTTCTTTCTTTTTCCCTCAAAATGGGTTGAATAATATTTGCATTTGGGGAAAGAGAGCAGAAATAAAAGAAAGAAATTAAAAGAAGAAAGAAAATCAAAGGCCCCTTTTTTGGGATTGATAAATTCTGTAATGGCTGACCCAAAATCACAACCCCACCCCAACCTCCCAAAGTAGTACATTTGACCAGTAAGAAGCCTCTTTTCTTCGACTTTTAAGAAACCTGGGACCTTAAATCAAGAAAAGGAACAGCTGTAATTAACAAAATCAAACAAACAGTGCTTCTGACTGGCTGTAACATAATTACATTACATACATACATGGCATATGCTACAAACAATAATAAAAGAAACAAAGTCAACAAGGGGAAGCTCGGCTTTTTGGCAGCCATTCTTGCCTGCGTATTTATTATTTATCCCCTTCCCCAACAAAGCCATAATTCCTGCTATCATTTCTTGATTTTATTTTGATCTTTATATACATAGTTTTTGCTTGTATAGACCTATACCGTTTGTATAGAAACTAAGTCGGCTAGATAGTCAATTCTTGATCTGAAGACTGGTGGATCGGTAAGTGGAAATTCTGAGATACCTAAGTTGAGATTTTTGGTGAAAATATTGGTTCTTTGAGGAATTAAATTTTGATAATGTTTCTCTTGGTGGGTTTGTGGTTTATGATCATCAAGATTACTGTTTTTTGATTTTACAGGTTTTGGATTTTCAATTTTGGAAAGTTGACAGTAGATGTTGAACTGGAGACGTGGAACATCAGAATAATATGGATAATTTCTGCTGTTTTCGGGTGAGGATTTGCTTGCTGTTATTTTTTTGGGGTTTTTTCATTATTTTTCTGCTTTTGTATCACTTTTTCAGTGTCTTAATTAGGTCATCAGAAGGCTGATGATCCCATGAATTTTGAGATGATATTTGTATATATTCTGATTTAATTCAAAAGGGGTTTATCAAAATGAGGTCTGTCTGATTTTTCAAAATTTTGTTAGTGTTTTTGATGAATTTTGAGGTATGTTTTGAGTATTTCATTTCCCCGGGTTTGTCTAAATAGTTGAGGGTTTATGACCTTTTTGATGCTAGAACCGTGGGATTATTATTTCACAGGAAAATCGTTTCATTTCATTGTAGTTTAATGCTTTGGATAACTGGTTTCTACCAATTGTTAGTTATGTGTGTCATCATCAAAACGAGTAAGGAATTTGAAAAATCGATCACATCTTTTGGTACATGCATATTGTAATTTTCCATCTTTAACATTGTTTGTTGGGTATTGAGTGCATCTTTTTGTTTTTCCAATGTTTAAAAATTCATGTTCTCTTTTTCTTTAGCTTCCAGGAGGACGTTCTTCGGGTAGCTCCGGCAAGGGAAGAAGCCATCAGGGGCCTGTAAAGTATGGATTCAGTTTAGTAAAAGGAAAAGCAAGTCATCCTATGGAGGATTTCCATGTTGCTAAGTTTGTACATTTTCATGGTCGCGAGCTAGGACTATTTGCTATCTACGATGGGCATTTGGGAGATACTGTTCCTGCTTACTTACAAAAGCATCTGTTTTCCAATATCTTGAAGGAGGTTTGTTTCTCTTTAAATGAATTAGCATGGGATTGATTATGATGATTTAATATATCGAGATGAGCAAGGTTTAAGGTAATGAATGTATAGATGGTATTATTTCCTGAATTTAACTGTTAGGGCCCTTTTTAAAGTTTCTCATCAGTTATTTTGGGTTAAAATTGTTTAAATGATTATTTGAGATTGTCGTTTGAATTTTATGGTAGTTTGGATAAGATTAATACTTTTGCCCATGTTTGAGCTCCATTTTTTTAGAATAGGCTTTGTAATTAAGTGATATTTTTTGAGAATTTGGTTAAAAAGTAGGGAAAATTTTTGGGTTTACTTCCAAAATTATTTTATTGAGAGAACGTGTAGTTGAAATGAGTTTTAAAGAATGAGGCTCAAACAGAGGCTTTTTGATTTTTCCTTTAAACAAGTAGGTGACGTTTAAAGTGGGATATCCCTGAAAGGAAAGAGTAGGAATTTTTTGTGGTGTGGAGAGAGTATAAGAATGAGCTGAAAATTCTCTACATAATTTTGACAATAAGAAATGGATTTGAGTGGAGCTTCAAGAATAGATATATATGACAACTGGAAAAATATTCTGAGGCACCTTTGTTATTTTTTAGTAAATAATAGTATTAACCTTGTGTTCGTAGGACACAAAACATATGCTGGATGGTTGTATCCATTTTGAAGGTTCAGACTCGCCCTGTATTATTGGTGTCATCTCGCATTAAGATGACTTCTTGATAACCAGAGTCGAATTTAGTCACTCATTCATCTCTCTCGTGTCTTTCCTCAATCAACCTTATGTTTTTCTGTTGTTTCATGTGTCACTTATCAGTTATCACCACCAAAGGGTAGCCGAGAGCATCTAAATTCTCACTATGAACTGTCACCAAAGGGAAATAAAAAGTTCTTATATAGAAGCTTAGCCAAACATGCTCCTAGTGGGAATTAATCATTTTAATCTTTTAAAACATGTACCTATTTTATGCTTACCACCTGCATCCGGTCAACTCTGATGTGCTAGCATATGAGTTCACACATTTCACTCACTGCAATATGATCTCTCACTCTTTCTCTACTTTATCAACTTAAAGATAGTGATGTGTCCTTTGAGAGCTATATTATAGGCATTGATTGGTTTACTCTTCCCACCGTTTACTCCAGGAGGACTTTTGGACGGATCCAAATAGGTCTATTGCTAAAGCCTATGAAAAAACTGATGAGGCAATTCTGTCGCACAATCCTGACTTGGGACGAGGTGGGTCCACTGCTGTTACGGCAATTCTCATAAATTGTCGACATCTGTGGGTAGCTAATGTTGGAGATTCACGGGCAGTCCTTTCCAGGAAGGGGCAGGCTGTACAGTTGACCATTGATCATGAGCCGAACACCGAGCGAGGAAGCATTGAAAACCGAGGTGGATTTGTCTCTAACATGCCAGGTATTTATACGTTTAATTTTAAGTAGCCGTGTTTTACTTGTTATAACTAGCCTGTATCTGTCTGATGCATCTATAATCATCGTTGATGCAAGACTATATATTTCTGATTTATGGCAAAGTTCTTATGACTCCAATGAAATGCTTTGGGAAAATTGCACCATTAGTTCCCAACTGATGGACCTTGTTGCAACTTCTCCGTTAGTGTCATCCCCAATGTATTACTTTTATATTGTCGTTGATTCTTACTAGACAGGTTCTGTCATTTGACAGTTAAGAAGTTAATTTTTTGTTTAAAAGACTATTATACCTCTACTTCGAGTTAAAATAAGTAAAAAATAAAATAAGGGAAAATTGCAGCGGGTTTCCTAACCTTAGCATCATGTCCAAATGGGTACTTTACCTTCAAATCTTGTGGCCACCTCCTTAACGCTTCATGTATGTAGCTGAAATAGATGGAGTAAATAATGAAAGTGGAACCCATGCATACTTTTAGCAGTCAGTCGTCAGATAACAACACGTTATGCTTATAATTTCATTCGGGGCAAGTATATATTCCCCTTTATTTTGAGGAGTTCAAAATTCGATGGCTCAGGATATGATCTGAGATCGAAGTACAGTAAATAATGCAGAAAAGTTTTCTGTTTAAGTTCCACCTGCGTGATTAGAATTACCTATGTTCTAATATTGAAGCTATCAACTTGAGCTCAAGTTGGAGATTATAGGTCTTGGTTGGGGAGTGGGACAATAGGTTAATCATAGTGGCTTTTGAGTAAGTGAAATTCCCTGATAATCGTGCCAAAAGCTCTGCATGTAGTTCCTCATTTTATGTGGACTTATGCAAGTCTTGGATATGTACAACATACCACTATGACTGCCCCGGGGGGGGGGGGGGGGGGG
>CAIGRO010217122.1:0-18160 GCA_903798355.1 Fraxinus baroniana | reverse complement strand
TTTGCATTTTCTCCCTTATTTCAACGTTTCAGAGTGAAAAATGACATTTTCACGAACGATTTTTCAGTGTAAAATGATCAATCTCACATCTCTCTACAATGCTGGGGCTGATGGTTGTGACAAACATTAACAGTTTAAATGGTGGGGTCTGGTGCTTTAGGTGGTGGATGGAGGATAAGGATGAGGGGGGAGGAAAAGACTGATAATTTGAATNTTTTTTTTTTTTGCATTTTCTCCCTTATTTCAACGTTTCAGAGTGAAAAATGACATTTTCACGAACGATTTTTCAGTGTAAAATGATCAATCTCACATCTCTCTACAATGCTGGGGCTGATGGTTGTGACAAACATTAACAGTTTAAATGGTGGGGTCTGGTGCTTTAGGTGGTGGATGGAGGATAAGGATGAGGGGGGAGGAAAAGACTGATAATTTAAATGTTTTAATAAGGTTTTTGAACTCATTTATACTTTTTAAAAAATTTGGGAGCATAATTGTAATTTTTTTTAATTTTTTTTGTTTTATTTAAATATGAGGGTATATTGGTCATTTTATATTGAAAAATAGTGAAAATGACGTTTTTCGCAATGAAACGTTGAAAAAAAGATGAAAATGCAAAAAGAAATGAAATGTAAGGACGTTTTACGCAATAAGTGTCAAACGTAGGGACGTTTTGTACTATTGAGCAAGTACAAACATGTTTGAAACGTAAAGACGTTTTTCGCATTAAGTGTCAAACGTAGGGACGTTTTGTGTTTAACCTTTTAATAAGGCGTTTGGATTCACTTGCATTTTTTAAAAAGTTTGGGAGTATAATTACAATTTATTTTTTTATTTTTATTTTTATTTTTTTATTTTATTTAAATTTGAGGGAATTTGGTCATTTTACATTGAAAAATTGAAACGTTGAAATATGAGCGAAAATGCAAAAACATGAAACGTTGAGACGTTTTGCACACTCACTGTCAAACGTAAGGACGTTTTGTGCTAATAAGCCTTTGTAAAAATGTAAATACGAATATGACTTCAAACTCAGTTCACATTAAAACTGATTGATGCAACACTATGTTTTGTCTTGCATATGAATTAATGTACTAGATTTTGAAATTGACATACTTTGTCACATATTTTTAAGAAAGTAAAAAACTATTTAATTTAAGTTCTTTTGGATCAATTAAAGAGATGTTTATAAGGTGTTTTTGGAAATGTAAATAAATATGAATTAAGGTGCCTGAATTTGATGATTACGTATTGTAATGACCCAATCCTCATGTTTGACCGTTCTCTTACATACTGTCTACTTTGGGAAAACTTGAGCCCTTCTTAACACTAATAGATTTCTTTCACGAAAGATATCTGTGAGGGATAAAATGAGATTAGGCTCTTCCACAGCGGACAATACTTAGGAGAACGGTTAGGCATAAGGATTGATTCGTTACAATTTCTTTAAAAAAAAAGTCACACACTATCAAATTTGAATTCTTTTTGCAGATATGAATCAATTGGATTGAGTTAGTATATACGAGTTTTTTTAAATCAATTAAAGAGATGTACACAAGGTGTTTGTAAAAATGTAAATACGAATATGAATTTAAACTTTGCTTTATATTAAAATTGACATGATGTAATGCTTTATTTTTATAGCATATAAATTAAGGTATCAGATTTTGAAAGTGGCACTCCCTACTACGATTTTAGATACTCTCTTGTGAATATAATGTAGAATTACTCCCTACTTCTTTTAGTTGGATATGAATTAAAGTTGTCACATGAAAGTGACAGGCCATGTCACTTTTTAATTAAAAATTCACATTCGATGAACTTTTGACTTGCTCTCTCGTCAAACATTTAGTTAGTGGGTTCGCAATATTCTTTTTTTGATTTCACATAATCTATTAAGATAATACCAGTAGCGATATTGTGTCTATGGTATTATGTTGAGACTTACAGTTAAACATAACATTCTTTTCCCTTCTAGTTGCTAATTGACTATTGCTATGGATATATATAGCAATCACAAGTTTTACCAACATGGAATGTCTTCTAGAAAGTTATGTAGTTATTCGGCTATCTTTGTCTAACACAACGAATTCATATTCTATCGTTGATATAGCTATACATGTCTGTTTTAAAGATTTCTATGATACTGCAACGCCTCCAAATGTAAAGACATATTCACTTGTCGACTTAGTGTCTTTGGTGTCTGATATCCAATTTGTATCGCAGTATCTTTTAAGTATTGTTGAATATCTCGAATAGTGCAATTCAAAGTTTTTGGTATGTTTTAAGTACCCTAAAAATCTAAAATTGCCCTCAAGTGCTTAATGCTCAGATTACTCGTATATCGACTGAGCTACTAATGGATTAAACTATATCAGGTCAAGTGCAATTCATGATATACATTAAACTATCAATAATATGAGAATATTCCAACTGATGCTTACTATCACCAGTGTTAGAAACGAGATGCATGTTGGCATTCATTGGTGTTTTCATAGGAATAATATCATATTTCTTAAACTAATTAGGAATTTTCTTAATGTAGTAAGATTTAGATAAAATGAGCCATCGAATGTTCTATAAATTTTAACTCCTAATATAACATTGATGATCTCCAAGTCCTTTATTTCAAACTTACATGTCAACATCCTTTTATTAGTTTGAATTTTGGTATCATTATTACCCATAATCAGCATGTCATCTATGCATAAACATACCATAACATATCCATTTTGAGTGCTCCTGACATACATACATTTGCCACACTTGTTAATTTCGAAACTATTTGACATCATTACATGCAAAATTTTTCATGTCATTTCTTATGAGCTTTTTTAATCCATAAAATAATTTAACAAGTCGACACACTTTCTTTTCTTGTCCTAAAGCCACATATGCTTCATGTTGCTCTATATAAAATTCTTCATCTAATCCACCATTCAAACCGTTCTCATATATTTTGTATTGTGCATTTAATTTCACTATGAATAGCTTCTTTCCAATATGAAACTTCGGTTGATGACATAGCCTCTTTATAATTTTACATAGCCTCTTTATAATTTTGGAGCTCATTTTCTAACAAATATGTTAGAAAATCAGGTCCAAATGAGGTTGTTGTCCTAGCTCTATTACTGCGTCTAGATTCTTCTTCATTTTCATTTTCATGGGGTCTTTTCAATGAATTTGATTCATTTTGTATGTTATATGGACTATTCTCTTTGTATTTCAGTTTTGAGTTTTGAATTCATTTTGTGTTTTGTATTTAAGTGTCTATTTTGAAATTACTAAAAATGCGTTCTTTTTGTCATTCTAAAAAACTGTTTCTCAAAACATAATAAAAATGGAAAACGCATTTACTTTGGAATTTCGAAAATATTTTTTTATAATATTTTATTCAAGAAATCTGATTATTAAATAAATTTTAACAGTTTAATTTAAAATAATTAAATAACATATAAATTTTGAAGTTGGTGAATCTAGAAATATTTTTTTCTAGATATAAAAAACACAACTTAAATTAAATTTGACAAGTCCTTGTTTTTATTATTGTATGTAACTTGTGACAAGAATTAACTAACATCAAGTCACAACCAAACCTAATCAAGTTGCAAAAAGGGGAGCACTAATCTCGTGTTGACATGGTAATAAATATTTTGTCAATCTTATCGAGTTCATATTAGTTCTAAATACAATTTTAATCATCTAAACACGATGACTATCATCGGTGATAATAAATAACATTACTCCTTGATTATAGATAAACCACTTACAAGTAAAAATTCACCATAAGCACATTGACTTTAGAAATGCAATGATGTATCAACATCGGTCTATTGCAACATATCTTTTCAAACTAGATTTCAAATTTCAATCTCTCACAATGTAAATTAACAAAAAAGTAAAGCAAGTTACACTAGAATACAAGGATAGGATGTGGATCCAAGTTTAAAATCTCTCAATTTAATCATCTACAATGTCGACTGATTTGAGAAACTGACTGACACTGCCTCCATACACTATATGAAATGCCTAACGTTCCTCAAAGAAAGGTAATTGTCTCTAGCTAGAGCAAGAACCCTCCCAGGGGTTCCAACAACAATGTGAGGGCATTCATTTTTCAAAAGATCTTTGTGGATTTTGATGTTGACACCACCATAAAAAATAGTAACTTTGATATCTGGCAAGTATGTACTGAACCACTTAAATTCATGACATATCTGCAAAATGGAAATGGCAAACCTATGAAGCATATTAAGTATTAATAGAACAAACAAAGAAATAGATAGTTGATGACATAGGTGGGAACATAAAAAGATTGTGAATAGATAAAATAGCCGAAGAATTTCTATGTAATTTTGCATAGAAATCTGACTTTCCAAAACATAAGAAATTTTGAAAAAAAGCTCCTAGATGGAATAAACACCTGGTATGCTAGTTCCCTTGTATGACATAGAACAAGTGTAGCAACTTGTCTGGCAACACGTTCAATCTGCTGCAATGTTGAGAGAACAAAAACAGCAGTCTTCCCCATTTTTGATTTTGCTTGGCAAATAACATCCATTCCCAAAATAGGTTAAGGTATACACTCATGTTGCAATGATGAAGAACCAAAGAAATTTGATCCAAATCCTCATTTCAATTAAAAAAGGTATACCATTCAACTTCCTAAAAGTGTGAGTAATAATAGTGATTTTAAATATCATTTTCCATCATGTGAACTGTATGACAAATTATCAAAGAACTAACCTAACTAAATAAACTATATGACGCGTAAAGATTGCTTCGTATGAAAATAGTGCAAAAGTGGGCAGACCTTCTAGGTTATACGTCTCACTACCATTAGTTACTAGAAAACACATGCCAATGCAACATTAGAAAGAGTAATATGAGCTTACCATATCTTCAAACGTTATTTGTTCAAATTAACATATATCAAGAAAAACAAAAGATGACTCTAGGACTGCATAATAATAATAATAATAATAATAATAATAATAATAATAAAAAGTTACACATACATCAACATAATTCATTACAGTGTCAGAAGCTCTCCACAATCTCCCATCCAAGTCACATGCTCAACATACGCTGCCATCTTCCCCAAACTCTAGTGACCATCTATATACCCATACAACATTGAATAAAGTAGAATTTGAAGGGCACCAGGTTTTAAACCTTTACAGGCTTAATCACTCAAGTTATACAAACTCAAACATATGTCTTTATTAATTCAATGACTAGTTCAATGCCCTTTTTCTTTTAGACACCCAGTTTCTAAAACCAAATCCTAACTTGAGACTTTCACCTCATTTTCATCTCATTGGTTTTAGATAATTCCCATATAATATCATGCACGAAACCCCTACTCGTCTCAGTGCTCCCTTGCAACAATTCAATCACATCTAAAACTTTATAAAAAGTGGTCATGATTTAGCACATAAGAGGTTTTCGGGTATATTCTATGTTCAACTATTTTTAAACAATGAGTCAAATCATTAGTTAGCCCAATATACAAGCATGAGTGTCGTGTGCAAAGTAAGTGAAGTTTCACATCAATGTGTATTGATCAATCTAATAATACACAATTTTCATCATTCACGGTCCATACATAGTCCAATAGTAAACATCGTGGTCAGCAGAATTGTCAATCCCACACAATGACACAAAATTATAAACTAGTCCTAGAAATGCAATAGTAAAAATAAGAGAAACTTAGCAAACAAATTGAAAAATTGAATTTTTTAAACATAAATTACACAACAAACTATAAAAAGTATAATAAAAGTCACTCCCAAATTTAAATGACACATTAGGATGACATCAAACAAATGAAAACAAAAGAAAAAAAGAGTGCAGAACAATAATGATAAGTTCGAGACAAGGTAATGGAAATGGGGTCCAGAATGCTCTCCTGATTAGTAAGGCAGCGGTGGATAGAAATCTGGTGCAGAAGTGTGATCAGCTAATGGTGGTGGTAGACGGACGAGCATCTGTCTCATCAATTCTAATTGATGGGCAAGCTCAGTGCGCATGTTCCAGACGTAAACCTTAATACTCCCCAATCTATCCCATGATTCGTTGGCGCACAGTTGTATCCCATCAACCCTGCCTACATAGTTATTCAGTCACCTATTCATGATCTCTACATCTCGTCAGGTAGCCAACGACTCTCTACTAGCATGTGATGCAAAGTTATAGGTGGTAATCATGTCATCATGAAGAGTCTGGATGGTGGCACCCATAACACCCATTGTCTGCCCAAAACCCTCAATATCCCTACTTGAGCCAGTCATCGTCGTAAACATCTGTCGGAGTAGCTACGTATCTACCTCCAATGGAACCTGCGGTGGTGGTGCTTCTAGCATCTCGACGTTCTCTGCACCCTGTTTATGAACAGCCTGCTGCTGTCTCAAATGTGTGCTCTCATGTTTCTCTCTATGCCTTACCCGAGCACGGTTCTGAGCTTCCATTGTAGTTTATTTAATAAAAGGGCTAGGCTTCTTAGGAAGCTCCTACAGATGGGATAGTAGCGTCCGCTTGTTTTCATATACCACCGATAAGACTCGAAAAATCAAGGAATGATACCTATCTCTCCAAACTCCTTGAGAATTGATCTGATCATATATGAATGTGGCCAAATAAATCTTCATTCCCCTCACCAAATCATAAATTAGACTGGCTGTAGGATCAGTAAATGTAGCCTAGTGTGAGATGGGTTCAATATTGTGGCAAATGAATAACCAAAGAATGGCAATTGATAGAGTGAGCTCAATCTGATGCCATACCAAAGTCTGTAATGGCCATGCATTCTCACGTCCCAAAAGAACCTCAACTACTGTATTCCAATGAAAGTTTCTGGGAATGGAAGTTATGTCGTCCCATGATCCATAGAAGTCATGAATAACCTCCGGTATAAACATGATCCACCGATCCAGCACCCAAGTTTGATGTTGATATTCAGTCATGGGAGTGTCGATGTCCATGTCCATGTTGAAATTTGCAAAGAACTCACAGACCAATCCTTTATACACCGGATGAGGTCGAGCAATAACTTTGTCCCAACCATAGTTATGGACCAATGTAGTAAGCTCAAACCCGGGAAAATCCTCTAAGCGGACTATCTTTCACGCAGTAAGGCCCATTGGCGAATGACCTCCGAGTATTTAGTGCTGGCCTCTTGATTATAGAAATGCCGAAACCCTTCTTCAGGTACCCGTGTACGAGCAGTGCCGGAGGTACTAGCCACTTTTTCCTTGCCCTTGGACGTATGTTTTGGCAGCATTCTACATCGCAAAGAAAAATAGAGCATGTAAGGCATAGAGAGAGCATGAATGGAACGAAATGTAAGTCGTTGTAACAAGTAAACAATAAAGTAGGTTCACCAGAGGTATGAGATGCAAGTCGTGTGTGAAAAACATGGCAATTATGTACACACTCAAGACAATGCACAAAAACAAGGTGACGGGATAAAGTTCTATGAACATGGGGAAGCAAATATTGGTATGATAGGACAATTTAACAAAGTAAAAAAAACCCAGAAAAACAAGTCGAATTATGCAAGTAAGGCAACAAAAACCATGTTCGACTAGGTAATTTCGCCCCTTGACACCGGCAGGAAAAATTGAAATTTTCATAGCAACCTCTAGGCATATAAAAGAAGATGGTCTAGTCTACCACATATAAAAAATTCACAACAAATAGATGTCATTTGTTTCAAGAAATCAAGGGACGAAGTAGGTGAAGTGAGCCTAGCTATGTTATGCCAATGTGCATTTGTGTTGCTAACGGTGTCGTGCAATGGAGTTAGGTAAGGTATTGCAACATAAAACATTTTCGTATATTCACACGAACAAGATCAACATTGATAGGAGAATGTATTCCACAAAAAGAGTTGCATAAGCATTTCATTAAACACATTGCATACAACTCATTTCTCATGGTCAATGCAACACATTTGGTGTTAATCAACCAAAAAATTTCACCCAATGTAAAGCTTTACACAAAACCATCAACTACCTAACCCCACACTCCTCAATCAAAGAAGCAATTGAAGGACCCAATGTAGGAATGAAAGAATTAGGACATGAGTTTGGGGGAAAACTTACCTTGTGTTGTGATGGAGAGGATGCTGGCCTACGTGGTGTGGAATGTGTGTGTGGTGAATAGGTGTGCTCGAGTGGTGTTTGTGACGTGGGGAAATGTGGGTGTGTTGTGTGTGATGAGGAATAGGGAGAATTGGTGTGGGTGAGTGAAGGACTAGAGGTGCTCGTGTGTGTTGAAAAGATTAAAAAGAGGGCAACCGATGTTCTATATGACCACATAGAACACCTATGTGTGGTCGCATAGAACATTGGTTGAAGGCCAATTCAGGCCCTGAATGGTGTTATGTGATCGCGAGATTTGGTAGTCTATGCAGTCGCATGACTACCAAAAGGGCCCTTATTCTCATTTTTGCATGCCAAAGTCGAAGCTCGATCATTCAAAACCCCTACAACCTTGATTTGTATGCCAAGTCCAAAAACATGTAAAGAAAGTATTGATATGGAGAAGTTTGCAAAATAAACCAAAATCGACGAAACGCGCTAAGGGCAAATTGCCTCAAAGACTCGACTTTCAACCCCATATTGCAAAATGACCTTCCAATGCCCCCTAACATGTCAAACCTAATTTAAACCTCGATGAAGCCATGGATACAAATCTTTGGTTTGAAAAAAATATTTTGTAAACTCAGAAACACTTATTGTTACAGTAAAACCCCCTTTTTAGTTAATTAGTCAACTTTGGTGTCCAACACCCCCAACATACATCCCTACACATTTTGAGACTTTGTGTGTGCATGTACACTAAGAATCTCACTCCTAAAATTAATTCTAACCTGAAAGTACACGTGGATTTCGAAAAACACAGTTTTGACTCTTTTGTCCCCGAAACACGTGAATTGTGGACATGAGGGATAAATGACCAATATAACACCCTCAAGCTTCATTCAAAGACATTGTAAACTATATAAGGAGCTAATGAGCTATGAAAACACATTCAAGACCATTGTATCCTACTGTCCTATTAAACCTCGAAAAAATTTTCTATCTCAATATGCGTGAATTTTATCCCAAAGTATCAAAGTATGATTTCAACGCCACATGAAACATGTGTAATGCATTCCAAATTAGTAAAGATCATGGCAAGGATGTTTTGTGAACTAAATAGGTGAACGATGACATAGAACTACCAAAAATGCAAAATCCTGAAAAATTGATTAATGAAATGCATAAAGCGAAATAAGTAAAAGTGTAAAAATGATAGGTTGCCTCCCATCCAGCGCTAGTTTATAGTCAATAGCTCGACTGTACTGTGTTGGGATCACTCCGGTGGTTTAAGATGAATGGTGGATTTGTCTTTCGAGAATTCCCTCCAATAATGCTTTAACCACTATCTGTTGACCTTGAATATTCCCTTGCTCTCATAGGTGATTTTCACAGCTCCATATGGAAATACTTGTGTAATAGTATGTGGACCAGACCATCTCAACCTCAGTTCTCCTGAGAAGAGCTTGAGTTGAGAGTTGAACAAGAGTACTTTCTGCCTCATGAGAAACTCCTTTCTCGAATATTCATGTAATGAAACTTCTTGGTTCACTCCTCATAGATTTTTGCATTTTCATAAGCTTCTTAACGAAATTCATCCATCTCATTCAGTTGAAGCAAGCATTGTTCATGAAAATATAGATTTAGTCGACGAAGTGCCCAATATACTCGATGCTCCAACTCAATCGGGAAATGACATGCTTTCCCAAGAACCAAACGATACGGTGACATGCCCATAGGTGTCTTGAATGCTATTCGGTAGGCCCACAAAGCATTGTCCAACTTCTTGGACCAGTCTTTTCTTAAAGAATTCACCGTGACCTCAAGTATTCTCCTCAATTCCCTATTAGAAATTTCAACTTGCCCGTTGGTCTGAGGATGATATGGAGTTGCTATGTGGTGTTTTACTCCATACTTACTCAACAACTGCTCAAACTAGCGAATACAGAAATGTTTTCCCCCGTCACTGATGATAGCCTGGGTGTGCCATAACTGGTGAAAATATGTTTCTTGAAGAATCCAATAACCACCTTTATGTCGTTTGTAGGCAATGACACCGCTTCTACCTACTTGGAGACGTAGTCAACAACTACATGTACTAATTGGAGAATAACAATGGGAACGGTCCCATGAAGTCAATCTCCCAAACGTCAAATAGTTCCAATTCTAGAATACTTGTCAGAGCTATTTCATTCTTTCTTGAGATATTCCCTGCGCGTTGACACCGATCACACCGCTTCACAAATTCAAATGAGTCTCTGAATCGATCACATCTCTTTACAAACTCAAAAGCGTCTTGAACAATATAGGCCAATAAAATCCTGACTGTCAGATCTTAGCTGTTGTCTTAAGCCCCAAAGTGTCCCGCATATGCAGAAGAATGACAATGCTCCAAAATTAGAGGTTCATCTTCTTCAGACACGCACCATTGAATAATCTGATCTGCCCCACGCTTATAGAGAACTGGATCCTCCCAAAAATAATATTTCAACTCTGGAAGATCTTCTTTCTCTGGTGACCTAAATAATCCGGTGGGAGAATGGACTTGGCCAAGTAGTTTACAATATCAGCATGCTAAGGTGCTGTCTCCACACTAAGGAGTTGTTCATCTAGAAAAACCTCATTTATATCTACTACCTCATCTGGTTGATCGAGCTCCAACCGGGATAAATGGTCAACTACTACATTGTCACTACCTTTCTTATCTCTGATTTCAATGTTGAACTCCTACAACAATAGTACCCAACGAATTAATTTCAGCTTGGCATCATGATATGTGTAGACAAGGACTTTTGACCCAACCAGATAAGGTCAAAACTTATCAAAAGTATACACAACAGCCAACAACTCCTTCTCTATGGTTGCATAGTTAAGTTGTGCATCGTTCAAAGTTTTGCTAGCATAGTATATCACGTGAAAAAATTTGTTCCTTCACTGCCCCAATACCATTCCCAGGCATAATTACTGGCATCACACATCAACTCAAACGGTAATTTCCAATCTAGTATGATAACCATTTGAGCTGGAGTGAGCCTCTCCTTTAAGGCGTGAAGGCTGTTAAACATTCTTCATTGAAGTCAAATGAGTTTTCTTTCATCAATAAATTGCATAGTGGCTTAACGATCTTCAAAAAGTCCTTGATAAACCATCTGTAGAACGTGGCATGACCTAAGAAGCTGCGAACACCCTTGACAGAAGTTGGTGGTGGTTAGTTTTCAATGACTTGGATTTTTTCCCTATGCACTTCAATCCCCTTAGCTAAAACCCGGTGTCCCAGTACAATGCCCTCTTGTACAATGAAGTGACATTCTCCCAGTTTAGGACCAGATTTGTTTCCCTGTATCTCTGTAAGACCAAGATCAGATGTTTCAAGAACTCATCAAATGAAGACCTAAAACCGAGAAGTCGTTCATGAATACTTCTATGAACTGCTCAACCATGTTGGAAAATATGGCTAGCATCTCTGAAATATAGCTGGAGTGTTGCATAGACCAAAAGGCATCCTATGGTAAGCAAATGTACCATAGGGGCATGTGAAGGTGGTCTTTTCCTGATAGTTCGGTGATATTGGTATCTGATTTAACCTGAATATCCGTCAAGAAAATAGTAATGAGAGTGACCTACCAACCTTTCCCACATTTGATCAATGAATGGGAGAGGAAAATGATCCTTCCATGAGGTTGTGTTAAGTTTGCGGTAGTTAATACAAACCTTCCATCTCGTAATTATTCTTTTAGGAATAACCTATTCTTTTCATTCGATACAACTGTGATTCCTCTCCTTCTTTAGCACGACTTACACAGGGCTGATTCATGCACTATCTGATATAGATAGATGATGCCTGCATCTAAGAGTTTCGATACCTCGGCCCAGACCACTTCTTTCATATTTGGATTTAACTTCTACTAACTCTCTACACTGGGTCAAAAATTCTCCTCTATAAGAATATTATGCATGCACAATGAAATGTTGATCCCTTTAATATCTGCTATGGTCTATCCTATTTCTATTTTATTCTCAAAGTAGTTTTTCTTCATCCACCTTGCTGATTGAGTTTGAAATAATCACTAGGAGAGTGCATGATTCCTCCAAATAAGTATATTTGAGATGCGGTGGCAGTTGCTTGAGCTCCAGTTTAGGTGGCTGCTGAATGTATGGTACATACTTATTGGTTTCTGTTCGAAGTTCTTCAAATTGCTATTTTCGAAAATACGGTTGGTTGGTTTCCAGAAATCGTGCACATGTCTCAATCTTAAGGGAGTCTGAATTTGTTGATTGAGAATGCGCGATACATGCCTTATATGCATCTGAAGGATGTTGAAGTAGAAATGTATCATGAACCACCTGATCAATAACGTCAATTTTAAAACAAATGTCTGCCGTGGAAGGAAATTGCATGGCCTTGAAAACATTAAAGGAGATCTGTTCTTCACCTAGCCTCAAAATTAACTGTCCCTTCTGAACATCAATCAGTGTTGTGCCAGTGGACAAAAATGGTCTGCCCAGGATTTGTAGAATATCTTTGTCTTATTCTATATCCAAGATGGGGAAATCAGCAGGGAAGATAAATTCTTCCACCTTGATTAGCACATCCTTTATGATTCCCATTGGGTATGTTAAAGATCGATCAGCCAATTGTAATGTCAATGTGGTTGCTTTGGCTTCTCCTAATCCAAGTTTTCTGAAAACAAACAGATGCATTAAATTAATACTTACACCAATATCACATAATACTTTATCAAAATAAATTTCACCAATAGTACAGGGAACAATAAAACTCCCTAGATCCTTCAATCTTGGTGGAAGCTTTTTCTGAATTCTGGTGCTAACTTCTTTTGTTAACATGACTGTCTCATGCTCCTCCATCTTGTGTTTGTTTGATAGAATGTCCTTCAAAAATATTGCATATCTCGGTATTTGGAATAGTGCATCCGCCAATGAGATGTTTATATGGAGCTTTTTGAACACTTCAAGAAATTTCTTGTATTGCCACTCCATTTTGTGTTTTCTCAACCGTTGTGGGAATGGAATAAGTGGCTCATAGGGGTTTACTGAATTATCTGGCATTTGCTGTGACATTGCTGGATTTCCTTTCATGATTATCTTCTTGGTGTTGTCAACCTGCTTTTCATTATCTTCTTCAAAAAGGTCCACTTACTATGTATTTGTACCTAGTCTTTTTACATGTATCTCAGGTAGTTGAACTCTGCTTCTTATGGTAATTGCTTGAACATGATCCCAAGGATTTATTTCTGCATTGCTTGGCAATGCATCGGCACTCTTCCTAACATAGACAAAGCCAATTGTCCCACATGTGTCTCCAGGTTCTTAGTAGTTGCACTCTGCTTTTGGAAGTTTGTTTCAGCTTTCCTCATGAACGGATTAGTGGTCTACATGTATTTATCGGTCTTTTCCATGAGCTTTGCAAAAATATCTTCCAAGTTAAATTTTTTTCTCTTACTGAAACTGCCTTTGAACTCGGTTTTAATTTTGAATGTGATTTCCACCCCAAGAGACATTTGGATGATTTCTCCATCTCGGATTGTATGTGTCAGAATGAGGGTTGTTGGCCTGACATTGAACCCATTGAACGTAATCCACGTGTTCTATTCCTTGTGTTAGGATGATACATTCAGCTGTGCCATGTTCTGCTCCACCCTCTTTACAATTTGACTTTCTTACTTGTGCTGAATTCACCATTTGTGTTATGCTCTCCACTTTATGAAATATGGAGTCAATCTTTACAGATAAGGCTGAGTAGGTATCTACCTCGTAAACTCAACTGTTTTCTTTGGACCTCATCGATCTAAAGACTACATGGCTGAAGTGCTAGCCATTCTTTCCAATAAATCCCAAGCTCCATCGATCGTTCAGGTGGTTAATGAGCCATTTGATGATGAGTAAACCATGCTCCTGAAAGTTGGAAGTAGTCCTGTGTAGAAAACCTAAGTTGTGATGGTTTGTCGAACCTATGTTGTGGACATTTTCTCAACATATTCTTAAATCTGTTCTGTGCCTCATCAAAGGATTTGGATTCGTTCGGGCTGAATATTGATATCTCATGCTCAGTCTTGCAACCTTGGCTGGTGAGAAGAACTTCGTGCAAAATTTGTGAGTCAGATCGTTCTAAGTAGTGGTGCTTGCCACAATGAGTAAATCTAACCACTTATGTACCTTATCCCGCATAGTGTGTGGAAATAATATCAGTATAATTACATCTTCAGATATCCTTTGGTACCTGAAATGTTGACACATATCTAAGAAGCGGGATACATACGTATGTATATTCTCGTTGGCCATCCCGTAGAATTGATGCCCATTTTGGAATAGTTAGATGACGTTTGTCTTCAGTTAAAAGTTTGGTTGTTCAAATGTGGGGTAGACAATGGTGGATTGACTTTGAGGGACAAATGGTTACAAGAAATCCCCCAGAAGAGCATTCCCATCATATTGTACCTCCACATTGGTTGGAGTTGCAAGATTTACTATCGGTTTTAATTGTTGATCGGACATTTGTATTTGTACTTGATTTTCCTAATATGCTGCCCTGGCTATCCTTTACATGTGATGAAAAGTTCGTTCAATCTCCAAATCCGTTAGAAATAGTTTACCCCCAACTGATCTTTGCATGCAAGACCTGAAAACAAGAAAAATAGTAGCACTTAGCTAAGCCTAAGTAGAAAAATAGAATAAAATGGACTACGTAAAATAAATTAAAAACAATCTTGAATATCAATCTTGAAATCTTCAATCTTTGAGTGAAAACCCTTTGGTTATGCTTTCTTCCTTGCTTTTCAATGACTTTTTCTTTCTAAAGTGGCATAACCCTCGTTCCTCCGAAGTTTTTAGGTTATATACATGACCTAAATCATGTTTCCATAAGAGTTGGAGTTAAAATAGGAAACCCAGATTTTCACCCTTTTTTTCATCTGTGCGACTGTATAGAAGGATTCTATGCAGTCGCATAGAATGCTTCTTCTGCCCACTTGAATTCCATGTTTGCGTAGTTGCGGTCGCATCCACAGTAACACTATGCGACCGCATAGTGTTACTATTTTCCAAGTCGTGGCGATTTAGTCCTTGAACTCCAAGTATGCACTTCTCGACCTCTGTTTCCATTTTTCTCCTTTCGATGCATAATTTCTATGCTCAATTTGATGTTGCCATCCTTGCCTTTTCAATTTCTCATCCGGGTCATCTTTTGGCTATTTGCATTTCTATCCCTAAACTTTGGTTTTCCTTCATTTTGGTCCATTTTCTCCATTTTCTTCCAATTGCCACCACAATCATCGTTATTGCCTTGCAAGCACAAATTACACGAATTAAGCTACATTTCACACTTTTATCAACAATTTTCCATGTTTGTGAACCTAAATAAAAGTGTAATAATGCCGTTATCAACTCCCCTAAACTTGAATCATTATTTGGCCTCAAACAAATTTATAACTTAATTCTAAGTAACACTTAGTTTAACAATTCACTGTATCTCAAGATTGAAAATTAGTAAGAAACAACATGAACAACTATAGTCGTGCAAAATTACATCAATCTCCACATGTTACATACATAACTCGACGTGTGTGTGTGTAGACTCATATCAACATATTAGGATCATCACTGACTCATACCCGACCCAATTAGTCAGAATTTCACTTTCATCGCTCGAAAGATACACACCCTTCAATCTTATTCTTTTCACTCAATTATCCTGGGTGTGATCTAATGTTGAACTCATTTATATCTATTACTTCCCCTCTCCTAGTTTTGATGAATCACAATATCACCATTTCATACTTAAACAAATAAAGGCTCTCTTATTTTTTATTTCTTCAACCTTTGAGACTACACTAAGCTAATTGTCTCGCATTAGAGATATAATCATATCAATTGAGTGTCTGGGGCTAATCAATGCATTTCATATGTAAGAGTATGTGTGTTATTCATCAGTAGATAGAAATTTCATTTTTTTATAACATCTTTCATTTGCTTTCTATATAACCCCTGTAGCGAGCTTTATGCCTATGACTCCCGAGTCAGATGACCTTAGGGCACCAAGTTTTAAACCCTTGCATGATTAATCACTCGAGTTATACAGGCTCGAACAAATGTCTTTATTCATTCAATGACTAGTGAAATGTCCCTTTTCGTTTAGACATCCAGTTTCTAAAACAAAATCCTAACTTGAAGCTTTCACCTCGTTTTCATCTCATTGGTTTTAGATAATCCGTATATAATATCAAGCACGAAACCCCTACTCGTCTCAATGCTCCCTTGCAACTGTTCAATCACATCTAAACTATTCTAAAAAATGATCATGATTTAGCATAGAAAAGGTTTCCGGATATATTCTATGTTCAACTATTTCTAAACAATGAATTAAATCATTAGCCCAATATGCAAGCATGAGTGTCGTGCGCAAATAAGTGAAGTTTCACATCAACATGTATTGATCAATCTAATAATACATAGTTTTCATCATTCACAGTCCAAACATAGTCCAATAGTAAACATCTTGGTTAGCAGAATCGTCAAACCCACATAAGCACACAAAATTGTAAACTATTCCTAAAATGCAACAGTAAAAATAAGAGAAACTTAGCAAACAAATGGAAAATTTGAATTTTTTAAAACATAAATCACACAACAAATTGAAGAAAGTATAATGAAAGTCATGGCGCATCCACAGTAACACTATGCGACCGCATAGTGTTACTACTTTCCAAGTCGTGGCGATTTAGTCTTTGAACTCCAACTATGCACTTCTTGACCTCTTTTTCCATTTTTTTCACCTTTCAATGCATAATTTCCATGCTCAATTTGATGTTGCCATCCTTGCCTCTTCAATTTCTCATCTTTTGGCTATTTGTATTTCAATCCCTGAACTTTGATTTTCATTCATTTTGATCACTTTTCTCCATTTTTCTTCCAATTGCCACCATAATCATCGCTATTGTCCTGCAATCACAAATTACACGAATTAAGCTATATTTTGCACTTTTATCAACAATTCTCCATGATTGTAAACCTAAATAAACGTGTAAAAACGTCCTTATCACAAACCAAATGTAGGTATTTCCACAACTTCGCCCAAAAGTGGGACTCCAATATAATATTTCATTAAAATTTGATTTTAATTACATTATCCACCCTAATATATTCTTGAAATTAGAGTTGGACTCTAATTTGACATTTAATTTAAATTTGATTTTAACTAAATTGTCTAGCTCTAAAAAATTTCTTGAAATTAGATTTGGACTCTAATTGATATTTACTTAAAATTTTATTTTAATTAAATAAATTCACCATAGTATCTTGAAATTAGAGTTGGCCTCTAATGTTTGTATTTAATAAAAAAAAAATATGATTTTAATTAAAATTCAACCGCCTAAAGTCTTGAAATTAGAGTTGGACTCTAATTTGGTATTTAATTAAAATTTGATTTTCATTGAATTGTCTTGCTTGAAACTTTGATATTAGAGTTGGACTCTAATTTGATATTTATTGAAATTTGATTTTAATTAAAGAAGCCCGCCAATTAAATTAATTGATTAATTAATTATTTAATTGTTCTGATTTATTTGTCTAAATTATTTTAGACAACTTTAATTGCTAGAAATTTGAAACATGTTTGCATATAATATTAGATATTATATTGGAAAACATTTATATGATAAATGTTTATTAGTGGATATTATGGACACGATCGTGTGGATATGGTGAATGATTTATTTTATTCTTATTATTTTATGGGTTTGCGAACTCTTAATTCATTTTTATATCATGTGGTCCTTTGAACTTTATATCATCCAATAAAATCAAAAATAAAATTATTAGATAGTGCTCTTCTCCTAACTTGGCTACCCATAGGCTCTTCTCCTAACTTGGCTACCCACCATGATAAGACATTGGTTCTGCCACAGGAAAAACCAACAAACCGACCATTCTTCGTGGTTTATTAGTATTTTTGAGGTGGGTGATTTGTGCGAATTGAATGTCTCCCTTTTAATGGGTGGAAGAATCACTAATCAATTATAAAAAAAATTAGAATAGTTAGTCAGTCAATCTATATCATGTTGTTT
>CAIGRO010217096.1:0-12356 GCA_903798355.1 Fraxinus baroniana | reverse complement strand
AAAATGTGAAACATTAGCCTTATCACGTTATCAATCATTATAAAAAAATAACAATGCGTTGTGACTTGTGACCTGAGCTGTGACTTGTGACCTAAGCTGTGACCAACTGTACAAAAAAATATGACGGAGTTGTCGTCAGAATATTCGCCAGAGTTGAAACAACTGTCGGAATCAGAGTAGTCGCCGGAAACGATCACAAGAATAGTCGTCAGAATCGGAGCAGTCGTCGAAACGATCGTCGGAATCGGAGTAGTTGTTGGAACGGCCGTTGGACGGTTGTCGGAAAGGCAGGGTGGTGGAGGTGGGTGGGTTAATTATATATATGTGTGTGTGTGTGTGTTAAAAATCTGATTGTTCAAATGTAAAAAATGTTTTGTTATTTTTGAAATTTAGTGTAAAGTAAAAGTAGGATAAACGTATTTTTCCCTTTTATTTTCCATCTCACTTTCCAATTGCCATTTTCATTTTGATTTCCTCTTTCGGGCTTTAAAACTTTATACAACCTATTCTCCCTTGCAAGCAGCAAATAATATTCTCTCTTCAATTTTACTCGTTTCGGTCCTTTAGAAAAATGGAAATAGAAATCGACGTGACACGACAAGACAAGACAAATGAAAATGCTATTTTTGGTTAAAGTGTCACACAAAAAGCTGTGAAATGTTGTACTAAAAATTATATTTTCTTACTATAAAATAAATATTTAATTATTAAAAAATTCAAATCACTCGTTGATTGTATTGAAGTAAAAGAATTAAAGCATGAAATCATGTCAAATTGACGTCCATAATAAGTTAATTCTTAGTGTATGCCTACAAAAAGTCAATAATATTTTCAAATATATATTTTTTTTAAAGTTTCCTCCAGGTTTTCGAATTTTATTTTAAAACATCTAGTAANTTACTGGAAGAAGATGGTAACATGGAAATAAATTTATTCATTTCTATTCATTTACAATTTAAATTATTTATAAACACTTCTCTAGATTACAAGTGGTAGGTAAAGGTCAATTCAAACTAAAAATAATGGCTTAGCATAATTAGGTGAAAATTTTCAAAGGCTTTAATATGAGGAAAATGCAATGAATCTCGTGACTCAGTATATAAGAAATTTCAAGCTCACCAACATTTCCTAGAATTTGGACAAGTTCTCTTTTCACATTGTAAATACTTCCCAAGTTCAGTTGATGTATACAATAATTATATACTTATTTCTCTTTTTCTTCCTTTATAATCTTTTCTATGTAACTTCAAATCTTGACTCGAGACTCAAAACACCTTTTTTGTATTATGGATATACTAACAACAATTCAATGTCTTCTTTTATTATCCTTCCAAGGCCTACTTGAAAGAGTCTTTAATACTTCTTGATTGTGAACATATCGATCAATTTTCTACTTTTTGAGTATCGAAGATTCTACTTATAAGGAAGCACCCGATATAGCTAATAGGATTCACGAGCTAATTGACTCGCATGCTTATCGTGGAGCAGAAATGAGTATCTAAGCGGAATTAGCCGCTGATTGAATTTATCGTGAAGCGGACAAGGTCTCATCTACAGTGGGAAGGATGGGATTTGGGTTTGTTGAGGTCAAGAAGTATTTTCTTTCTTCTTTTTTTTTTTTTATCTTTTTCCGATTTCCACAAAAGAAAATTTCGTCCGATGCAAGCCTTTTCGAGTATTTCTCCGAAAGCTATCTGTACAATTGACTAAGGCACAAACAAATCCGCCTAGAATAATTTCTTGAACGAGATAAGTAGAATACTTGCAATTCATAATATGTCACACAATAATAGGTTTTTAATGACGTATTATGAAAATTGATATCAACTATAACCATTGAAACTTTATTGGAAAAATATAATATATGGATATTATTGTGTCCTTCATGACAAAATTTATAATAATTAGTAGTATTTTTAGTCCTTTTTTTTTTCCTTCAAGAAATGCTTGGTTATTTCCTTCAAATTTTTCATAGACGTCAAGGTTGTACTCATCCTTAAAAAAGTAAGAGTGAATTGCCCAAATAGTCATTGAATTTTACGTCATACTTCTAAGAGGTTACTGAACTTTCAAAATCACTTAAATCATCACTGAACTTTGCAAAAAGTTTCTACGAAACCACTGAACTTTAAAAATTACCTCATTTATCACAGAATTTTGCAAAAGGTTTCCTAGGGGTCACTAATTCAGTGATCTCCTAGGAAATCTTTTGCAAAATTTAGTGATACCGTAGAAACATTTTGCAAAATTTAGTAATGAATGAGGTGATTTTTAAAATTCAGTGACCTCATGAAAACATTTTGCAAAGTTTATTGATCACTTGAGTGATTTTTAAAGTTCAGTGATCCCTTGAAAGCTTGACTTAAAGTTTAAGTGCATATTTAGGCAATTCACTCAAAAAATTAAGGTATTATTTTCATTTTTCATTTCCTAAAATAAAATTAGAGAAGTTGAGAAATTGACTTCAAAGTCAATTGAAAAAGCCACAAGGCCCACAACCCAGAATTTCACAATCATGACACGCTGTCTTTTGGAATTTTGACCAGTAAACCGCCTGCCATTAAGTTCGGCGAAATTTTACTACATACTCTATAGTGAATACTTTATTTTTTGAACGAAAAAACTTTGGATACGCTACATAAGTATAGATTAAATTTATTTTCTTTTCAAAAATTCTAACACGAATTATTGTTGGCGTGTTCGAGCTAAGCAAGCAAGTAAACTACTTATCTACGTTTCGTAGGCGAAGTAAGCCAAGCTGAAGTTCTCGATCGAGTGAGTTGGATAAGCAAGCAAGTACGCCCGAGTGATGTAATAGAAAGAATAAAAAGTCTTCTCGTATTTCTATTTTACTGTCACTTGCTATTGTTTCAAGTAAAAATGACGTGTTGACTTATGAATGAAGCTAGTTCTTCTCCATAAACGTCCAGTGTTCATAAATAATTATTATTGGTGTGCATAAAAATTGGTACATTGGTTGTCTACACCCTCACATGGGGTGTGGACACCTATGTGTACAAAAAACTATGTACATCAAACATGGCCCGTTTATAAAATACTTCAAATGCAGACTTGAAATCTGTAGATCTAATCCACTTATTCGATACAATTCGTAATGCTTGTTTGTGCCCTTGAACAAAATTCATGGATTAAGAACACGTTTGTTTGTGCTTATTCGTATGTTAAGTGTTTGGTACCGATTATCTAATCAAAGTAGAATTGTGGTTAGGATGCAAGAGACTAATGCGAGGTCTAAATCGAGTGGAATTATGTTTAAGTGTTTGGTACCGATTACTGAATCAAAAGTAGAATTGTGGTTAGGATGCAAGAGACTAATTCGAGGTCTAAATCGAGTGGAATTATGTTTAAGTGTTTGGTAACGATTACCGAATCAAAAGTAGAATTGTGGTTAAGATGCAAGAGACTAATGCGAGGTCTTGGACTTATGTTAAGTGTCTGGTACTAATTACCGAATCAAAAGTAGAATTGTAGTTAAGATGCAAGAGACTAATGCAAGGTCTAAGTCAAGTGGAATTGCCTACTGGGTTACTATAAAGAGCCCGACTCACCTAAAAAGGCTATTAATAGTCCTCGACTTATTTCAATTTCAGTTTTCCTTTTTTCTTTCCAACAAAAACCAAACAATCTTCATTTCATTTAAAAAAAATAAAAAAAAATCAATCATACTATCCCGCGGTTCAAATTCATCCAATAATTTGGGAAACAGACAAAATTTGTACAAACCATGATTTGGCAAGGATAAAGATATTTGTACCTAAAAAATCTACTGAATTGTTTACCTCCTCACACACGCACGTGAGCCCGACGTGAATAAAAAAATCCCAAGATGTGGTTCCCACCCCCTATTGTGAGTAATCGGTAAGGGATTAGATAAAAAAATTCGATACATGTAGCATGGTCCATTGGCAATTAGTATTTTTCCAAGTCAAATAATCAGAAACTACATGAGAGGTCATAGAACTTTCGCCACACTTGCAACCAGGTAAATAACCCATCACATACTTGTAACTAGGTCACTAAATTTAATTTTGATGCAGTCAAGTTACTTTAATTTACGAGCAATCAACTCACTCTATTTGATGGAGAAAATGTTGAAAGTTGTATAGTTTCTTCTATACGTAATCAACACAATTGGAAATGGATTTTTAAATAATTGTAATGCCTAAGAAATATCGAACCTTAGAACATTAGAGACGGACTATAATCCAAGTCAATATTTTTTTGCATGCAAGAAATTTGATGTATTTTATATTCTTGGTCATAGCTCTTTTCAATTTTTCGCCCTCATCTAAGTTACTATGTTGTAGCTCAATGTTGTTTCTTGTATTGTGTTTTATAAGTTGGTGGTGAATGTATAGTATATCATCAATCCAACGGCATAATGTTAGATTTATTACGGAATGTTGATAAATTGGAACGTAATTAGCAAAGGACGGGTGAAAAGGAATGCCTCATTTGTAAATGAACACACATTATTGTGTATTTGTGTTCTTCTTACATGTTGGGTGTCCTTCAACTAAATCGATTCAATCAATAAATCAATCGTTCTTAAATTTGCGAACACGGTAGTTTCATTTATGAAACTCAAATGGAGTGGTTTGATTGTACAAAAATTGAAGTTTGGTGGCCTAGTTGCAAGTATGATAAAAGTTTAGTGACCTCCATTGCAATGTCCAAGGATTGATGACTTACCCATTTAGTGACTTTGGCATTGACGTTCCCAAAATGGGTACTATCAGGTCGGGTTTTAGGGATCTTTCTTGGGAAATGGCCATTAGCTTCGACATACATGTCAACACACATTGACAAAACTCATATGAAGTGACTTCATTGCTTCAAAATTAAGTATTGTGGTCTGATTGTATGAAATTGAAGCTTGGCAACCTAGTTGCAAGTAGTAATTTTAATTGTGAAATGCAATAGAATCTTTCTTTTATATTTATTTGTAATTTTAAAATATATGAATTATATTCTTGCTTTCATTATTTCTATCTCAAAATTGGTCACAACCATGTTTTCATGGTCCATCAAGATCCAATTAAAACTCCACCAAACATTTTAAATGTGACGAACTCTTAAAAAAATAACAAAGTACGAATATTTGAAAATCTCATGATGTAGTTTATTCCGCTAATAATGAACCTTTTAATTGACGTGGAAACGTTAATTTTCAGTATTTGAACAATTTTCCTTGTCGATATCATATTCCATCTGAGATTTAATTCAATAAGTGATAACTTACTGCCCATGTTTGGTGTAGGTTAAAAAGTTTGATAAAAATTAAATCAAAATCAATAATTAATTTCATAATTTTTGTAACAGATCCCTTAATTACACTTAGAGAGGTCCAAGTTTGACAAAAAAAAAAAAACTTAAAACTTTTATATTGAGTAAAATATTTATCATCAAAATATTAAGAAAATGATATCTTAACAAAAAAAAATTGCTAATTTATAATTATAAATCACAAATATTAACTTATAAAGAATATTTAATAGAGAATTTAAAATAAAATAAAATAAAATAAAAAGATCATGGACCAAGAAGAGAGAGAGAGAGAGGTTGTTGAAGCAAGGTAACATAACAACTTGAACAAAATATGAGTACGTCAGCATGAGGCATTGAATACATAAGAGGAGTGGTTAGTGGGAGAGAAAAGTAGCCACCAACCACCAACCACCAAAAATTTTCACCTACCACACCACACCTCACCGCACCACGACACACAACACCACACCACACAAAACCCCATTGCCCAAATGCCTTTCTTTTGCTCACCAAACCCCCTTCACATCTTCCTTAATTATAATCTGACCCCAAAAACAATCAATTTTGCTATGCTTAGGCACGTGTGATTATTACCAGTTTATGGTCGGAAAAGTCAATGCTAACTAGTTTTATGAACAAAAATGTATCTTAATAGTACCATGTCTATCTAACTGAAAACTAAGTCACCGTAATATTGTCCAATAAATTATGATGAGTTTTTATTTATTAGACAACAAATAGTGACGATGCTGTCACTTAAATTGATGCTAAGCACTGATAGTGATACATAGAAGTTACTTATGAGGAAATGTCAAAAAGTAGAAGTCGAGATGTAATTTTTTTTTTATATGATGTAGGAACCCGCAGCCACTACCTACCGCAGAGTCCCGACGACTGTGAGTGTGCACTGGGTAAACCTCGCTCCATGTACAGTAGCCCCGCAAACCACACAAAAGAGGTAAATTGCACTGGCAAGTCCGGTGCAATGAGCTCGACCGATGAAGTGTTGGCAGGGAATTCGAACTAGTAACTTTCGATCTCCGCATTCTCTTGCTCCACCAACTTGACCACCTCCGAATGTGGGGACACGTTACTTTTGTACTTTAGAGAGAGTACAAATAACTTATTCGAAAATCTAAATACAAGCAATACCTCAACACTCCTTGGTGGATTGTTTTGCTCAATTTGGCACTATAAATTTCACATCATGGATAAATTATAAGCAACTTATTAAAACATTATTAAATTTGACGTCACGTGACATCAAAAATTAATCTCCCTGATTTATTTATTTGCGAAATTAATTTATTATTAAACACGCTATTCCGTCTACTAATTATTATTTTACTAGTTGCACGAAAAGGTTTGTTTAATGCTCAATGACTTTAAGTTTTGCTTAATGATTTCTTAGCCAATTAGTTTCCCCTATGTATGCACACGTTATTGTAGGCATTACCGAAAATATTTTGAAAATGTGGAAAAATAGACCATGATTTCATCAAAGAAATTATGATTACAAATTAATAATGCTTATAGTTGTTGGTGACCATGAATGTCATATGTTGGATCAACATCCCCTAAGTAACATATTAGTATTATTAGTTTTTGAATAACACATAGCACAAAATTATCAATAACGTAAACATCGAGTTGGGACATTGATCAAGACATGAGAGTGGGTTATCAGATCATTGGTCAACCGTCGATACGTCACAAGTTGGATAAGCAAAATAAAAGAAATGAAGAGAAAGATACCATGACGAAAAAAGGAATGAAAATGCAGAAGAAGCTATAGTTGAAAATATGATCTAAATATGTACGTAATTTTGAGCGAGATAAAAAATTGAAAATTGAATTCATTAATGAACCGATTTTAACTGTCGATTTCAATCGTCGATTGATCTGGTCAATTCAACTTGCTCGAGTCGATTTTTATAACTATGGCTTCCCGCTTCAGCAAGAATGTGTTTTGTGAGAGTACAATGAATGTAAAAGAAGGGTCAAAATGGTACGCAGGTGACCAACTACCAGTCTACCACAAGACTTGGTCATGCCTTACTGGAAAAAAAAAAATTATTTACAATTCGGCCCTTACGCATCTTTCTTACATCTATAATTAAACTGTTTCGACCAAGTTAAGAAAATCTACACAATGGTGGTTTAACTAATTTCCATAGAACAAGATTTTAAGATTTTTGATCCATTCAATAAAGAATCTAATATGAATTCACTAACAAATAAAAATACAAAATGTTTTAAAATGAACAATTCTGTTATTGGACAATCGATGCAAAAGAAAAGATAAGAGGGATCGAGTCGGGTCAAGTAGGCAAATCGAAACTAAGCTATGAGAAATGATAGAGCAAGACTCTATTCGGGAAGAATTTATAAATAAATAATTGATAAGTCGATAGTACTTGTAAAAATGTATAATTGAAAAAGAATTTTTTGATAAGTTCAGATCACATCGGACAAACATTCTTTAAAAGGCCCGTGAATATCCAGGACATGAAGGAACATCCAAAAAGGAATTTCGGGAATCGATATTCTAACTATTAGAAGCATCGTCGTAAAATTAGTCCAACTTGTCCAAAAGCGTGCTTTAAGGTCTCTGACTTCTCAGTGTCAAACGGCCCAGAGTTGGCTTCAGACAAGAAATTTGAAAATTGGCAGTAGTTAAATACAACTATACAAGGAATCCCAAACAAGTAATAAGATTCCTGAACAAAAAACTACGTAGTAAGTGCACGAAATCTATAATGGAAAACTGGGATAAATCTATTCATATGTTCGGAATCTAAGTTCAATTGATTCCGCCAGCTTTACATGAATTAATAACTATTAATTCATAGAATAATTTAAGAAAATTTAAAAATAATAATATTTTCTCTCCGTAGAAAATAAAATTTGTGGTCCATATTCACATTCATTACACGTTATTGCCACAAATTTGATAGCATGAAATACATGTTTACCCACTATTCTTTTCTTTCCCTCAACAAAAGAAAAGCAAAACACAGTATTAAAAAAAATAATTAAAAAAAAAGGGAGTTTACACATATTGGCAGTACTGAAATTTAATTAATGACAGAAGCAAATAATTAACTAACAGTAAATGGACTATTCTTGTTCCCGTGAGGGACAGTCCCATGGGGTCATATCCATTGGATAGCTCCCAAGAACCCTTAAGAAAGACGTGAACTCTTGAACCTCTGCGAGGGCGTTCTGGGCTCGTACTTCCGCCATTGATGCCTCGAAATCAATGTAAAACATGTACTCAAAGTGCTTTGCCGTCCCTACATTTGCATCGTCGACTAGCCGGATTGGCCTGTTCCGGTGTGGGCGGGACTCTATCTTCGTTAAGCTGATGTTACGGAAAGCAAAGGCTGAGAGGACTTTGAAGAGGACGCTGGTACCCTTGTCGTGAGCGAACACGATGCTAGTTTTGAATGGTCGATCTGTTCTAGGGATTATGGGTTCGCGGGCTAACATGACGAACCGGGTGACGTTGCCGGTATCGTCTTGGATCCCATCGGCAAGGATTTGGAGGCCATAGAGCTCTGCGGCGCGTGCGGAGGCGATTGCGGCTGTGTCGCGGAGGTTGTTCATGGCGATGTATTCAGCTGCACCGGCTGTGTCATCAACGGCTTCACGGGCGACGTTGAGCCCCATTTTGGTTAAAGTGTGTTCGCATTGGGAGAGTGCCTGGGGGTGGCTGATAACGCGGGTGAGATACTCCTTGCGGACGCCAGGAAGGGCGAGGAGGCAGTGGTGAACTGGGAGCTGAACTTCGCCGACTATGTGGAGACGGTGGCGGAGGAGGAGGTCGTAATTCCGGTGGATGGAACCACCAAGGGAGTTTTCCACAGGAAGCACTGCTCTATCGGCGATCCAAAGCTCAACGGCTTGAAATGCAACTTCAAATTGGTCACAAGGTATGGCTTCACAATTAGGATAAGCTTTCCCGGCGGCGGCTTCGCTGTATGCTCCGGGGACTCCCTGGTAAGCAACACGGAGCAGAGATCCGTGCATCGGCGCCGGCGAGAGGTCGGCTATACTTAGTGGCTTAGGGAGAGCAGCCGGCGATTTAGCTTCCTTGACGGGCACAAGGTCCAGCGTTGGGTGCCCGTTCACGGCGGTGATTCCATCGGCGATACCGCCGTTCTTCTCGTTGTCTGGCTGCTGCGATACCACCTTGCTGGCAAGAATGGCACAGGAGCTCTGCCAATCATATCGGGCTCCACCGACGTGTCCGCCGGAAGCCGCACTCGCGTTGGCATTCACGTTCGCTGAGTCAAACCTGGAGATGCATTGGATAAGAACTTGACTCGGGCCAAATCGGTGGTGGGTCATCCCGAGTCCCGGCGGCGATGCCGTCCTCATTAAGGACTTGAAATCTATACTGGATGGTGTTATGGATTGCATGTTTTCAATGGAAGGTTTCCAGATGGAATTAATTTGATTGATGAAGATTAAAATGGAATAATAAAAAAATGGAGATCTTTCAAAGCTTGTAGTTCTCCTTTAGAAGAGAAATTCCAAGCTGGAGAAGAAATGAAATGGAGATGGGTTTTTATATTGGGAAGAGTGTAGATGTCAAGTTGGTTTGGTCAAATCTCACACCTACCCCTTAATTTCTTTAATTTTTTTCTCAAACGTTTTCTATCTTACAAGTCCAACAAAAAGAAAAAAAAGAGAGAAATTTTAAAAAAAATATAAAAACAATACATATATGTAATTACGTGTACATAAATATTCAATTTAAATCAAATTATGGATATAAGGCTATAAGCGAATGATAAGATTGAATCGATTGATCACTCCTAAACTTGATCATGAGTTCATGAGACGAGGCTTCTAT
Organism: Fraxinus baroniana; assembly: GCA_903798355.1. Taxonomy (NCBI): domain Eukaryota; kingdom Viridiplantae; phylum Streptophyta; class Magnoliopsida; order Lamiales; family Oleaceae; genus Fraxinus; species Fraxinus baroniana. Next base: position 2,206 of record CAIGRO010217096.1, on the reverse strand, counting down.
TCTGCCTCCTAATGAAAAGTGGCAAAGCAATTCGAGGTTTCTATCATAATTTACCACCAACGATCACCTCGACCATGGACCCCACGACCCAATGTTTGGTGTGGCTTCTCGATATAAATCTTATTCCATTGTTGGCCTTGTAGTTTACGCCTAATAATCTCAAGTCAACACCAACCATTTATAGGGATTTTGTGATTTAAGTGTTTAAGAGTAAGATATGGTCGCACATTGACACCTTTCTTTTAGAATAAAAAAAGCTCAATTCACGAAATAGCTTGATTCAATACTAACTCGAGCTCGTTTCATTATATGTGCAATTTTTTACAACAAAATAGACTATTACATTCTTAAAGTAGGCAAGCATATTAGGTTTAGTATAAACCATTCTTTCGAGAAAATTTTACAAGAATTACGAGTAAAGAAACTCTACAAGTTATGCTAAAAGTATTTCCACTTGGCATTGAATTTGATATTATCGTGACCTAAAATAGTCGGTAGAGTTTGTAACACTGACCTATCCAAACTTTTTTAGATATGATGCTAAATTGTATTTGTTTTAGGATTTTGGGGTCACAAATGTGTAAAATAAGAATGCTTTAACTTTTAAAAATAATGAAAAAAAAAATGTAGCCTTTTTGATCCACAGCCACCTTTTTAATGTGCACTCAACAACTCTAACGGGGAAATGTAATTATGTGTGAACATAGGGTTTGGTGAGATCAATTTTCAGAATACCAATTTCACCCGTGTGTGTGGGTGTGGGTGGGTGGGTGTGGTTGGGGGGGGGGTTGTAAAGGAAATTTCGTTGTCTATGATAGATAATGTCTTGTTTGTTTTATTTCTTTTATTGGTGAAAAGTAAGACTAAACTTAAAAGTAAATAAATATGCTTTGAAGTTTCCAAATGTTTTGGATACGTATTATTTCAGAAATAAATAACCTTACTTTAAGGTAGATTACAGCTGTCAGCTAGCTAATATCCAATTTATAAATAAAAAATTTGACCGACTGATTTATTCACAAGTGTATTTTTAAGCTTAGCCAAACATGGACTTAATATTCTTTTCTGACAATTATTAATAGATCATTTAACTAAACTTAATAAGATTTATTATGAATCCCAATTTGCTATAAGATTCCCAATGACATGATAACACACAACCACTTTAGTTGACGTAGGCTCGCGGGATGAGCGTCATCGTAAACCTCACAGTTCGATGGACACGACAAGCTCACTAAATTTAGATAGAACTGAATCAACATTGTTGTAATTATCGTTTAGATTTCGACTGGGATTGTAACCTTAGTGGAGCTAAATATTATTATTCATTTTAAAAGAGTAAAAAATGGGTAATACTCTGTAGTCTCATTGGGGTTACAACTCCAGTTTAGGTGACTCTAAATGATATGTTAAATAAAATGTGAAATTAAATGATTCACATATTATTTTATGTCATATTAATGCCACCTAAACTGGGATTGTAAGTCAAGTGGGGCTAAATTGCATTACCAATTTTAAAATAGTAATGATGTTTATCCTCATTGGGATTACAACCCCAATTTAGGTAACTCTAAATGATATATAAAATGAAAGGTGAAATTAAATTACTTATTTAATTTCATCTATCACGCCACCTAAACTGGAGTTGTAATCCAAGTGCGGCTAAATAGCATTACCCACTTTAAAAGAGAAATGCTACGTAGTCTCATTGGGATTACAACCCCAGTTTAGGTGGCTCTAAACGATAGGTTAAATGAAATGACATATTTAATTTCAAATATCATTTAATGTCGTATTAACGTCACCTAAATTGGGATTGTAACCCAAGTGGGGCTAAATAGCATTATTCATTTTAAAAGAGTAATGCTATGTAGCATCATTTGGATTACCACCCCAATTTAGATGACTCTAAATGATAAATTAAATGAAAGGTGAAATTAAATAATTAATGCAACATTAATGCCATCAAGACTAGGTTGTAACCTCGGTGAGGTTAAATAACATTACCCATTTTAAAAGAGTAATGTTATATTGCTATATAGCCTCACTATGGTTACAACCCCAGTCTAATTTGTTATTAATGAAAGGTGAAATTAAATGACTTATTTAATTTCACATATCATTTTATGTCACGTTAACGCTATCAGGACTGGATTGTAACCCTATTGGGGTTAAATAGCATTACCCATTTTAAAAGAATGATGTT
>CAIGRO010217029.1:0-11589 GCA_903798355.1 Fraxinus baroniana | reverse complement strand
CTCTGAGTGTATATACTTATTCTTTTTGTCTAATACTTTTTTAGTTTAGGTAGAAAGTGGTAGCGGATTTTGAGCTCAGCCAGGTTGTTTAAATCTATTGATTCCTTTAACCCTTCACGTTAATACTCTTGTAAGTCAACTTGTTATAGTCTGATAAAGAAATGAAAAAGAACTTGATTCCAAAGCAATTGATCATATGGTTGTCGAATTAGCCAAGTTCCTGCCAATCGAAATCTTTTGAGAAATAGAAAGCAATGTCATGTGCATTTTATACATAGCATAAGTGGCACAACAGTTATCATACCTACTGCTCTGGTTCCTCAAATGCGAGGAGGAAATGTGAGGAATTAAATTTCTAAATCCTGTGAAATTCGTTCTAATGCTGACTTGGCTAATATGGTATTCATCAGATAAATGAATTATACACTTTTTTCCTAGAAGGCGAAAGCAAAAGTTATTCAAACTTTGCTCTTTGTTGCTGGCGTGAACACCTTGCTGCAGACATGGTTTGGGACTCGATTACATGTGGTGATTGGATGGTCGTACACCTTTGGCGAATTTGAACTTTAAACATAATTTGTGTCTTTGAGTAGTTCATTGGTGATGTTAGTACACCACATTCTTCTCCACCAAAAATTAAGCTTGAGAAAAAACAGATATAGTATATAAAGATATCTTGTTTACTTTTGCAGCTTTGCCACATAAATTTGTCTTGGAGGTTGTTTATTGCTTCAAATCCATATTTCATTATACGAGATTTATAATTTGTTGACGATTGAAATAAAAATTGATCTTTAGTCACCTAAATTACATAAGGTTAATTTAGTTAGTACTAGAAAATGTCAAAATTTTATTATTCAATAAACAGGTAATAATATATTTAACAAGCATTGACCCGTCGATCCAACCACCGGGTCACCGGTCGAACCACTGACCCGCGGCATTTTCGAGTCAGTGTCCGGGTCGGGTCTGACAACTATGGTTGAAATAGACTGTCATAAGAATGATAATAAAAGGAAAGTTGATGAGAGTGGTGAGGTGAATTCTATCTTTGGGTCGAGTGATGACGTGCGTGAGGATTATTAAGGGTAAACCTGATTATTGCATGTGCATTTTCAATGTATTTAATATGTGCATTGGCATAAATTGGAGTGATATTATTACTTTGTGTAATGTGTTTGCAAGCATGGCGGGTATCAATTTATGCGTACTCTGTTTTGTTCTGTGAGTGGTGGAGAGAGTATAATAGTGAGAAGTAAGAGGGGTGGCCATTTTCTCCTTCATCTTTGTGAGCCTGTGTGGTCTGTGAGATTATGTGAGGTAGCCTATGAGAGTTATCTTTCTCTATGTGAGCCTCTTTTTGTGAGCGTTGTGAAGTAATCAACTCTTTCTTCTATTCTCTTTGAGAGTGCCACCCTCAATCCTCCCTTTGTGGGATTAATTTTTGTGGATTTTTTGAGCATTGGCGTTGAAGTAACCTTGTGGTGCATGGGTTAAATTTGAGCCCTAACCTTTGTGGTTGTCGAAAGGTGTTGATTTGTCATAGTGATAGAGGATTATCCCGAAAACTTAGGATATTAGAGATTTACCAGTTAGACATGAGTTGAGTGATTAATCTAGTAAGCATGGTGGACAATGAGGTGAGATATATATGTTCTCGAGGAGTGAGCAACAAGGAATGTGATAAGATAAGTGTGGTGAGATCTTTTTCGTGAGGTCATTTATGCATTTGTTGCGTATATGTTGACATGTTGATTGACTTGATGTTAATCTGTTGTTCTATATGAACATGTTAAAAAGATCTGCTCCTATATGATATCTCTGTCGCATGTTTATTTGCTCTTGATTGATTGCTGTGATTATTTATTTCTACTTGGATGTTTTTTATCTTAGCCCTAGTGAGTTCGCATGTTTATTTGCTCTTGATTGATTGCTGTGATTATTTATTTCTACTTGGATGTTTTTTATCTTAGCCCTAGTGAGTACATGGAGCAGGTATTGTATGTGTTTCGAGTTCGAAACACGAGGTAAGGTCTGTGATATCAATTTTATTGGTTACTTTGATTATACAAGTATAAACTATGTTTTTTGTTTGCTTTCAGATTTATTAAGAATCAAAGTGGAGATTTTTTTATTTTTTGATACCCAATAAATTCGGATAATGATGTAAAACAATTGTCGAATTATTTTAGCAACACCAAACGTTACGACTCGACTTGGAAACAATTAATACACACTGGAGGACCTAAGTTTGGTTATTAGCCCATTAACTTTGCTCATTATGAGTGGCCCATAGGAGTGATCGAGCCTTTTGGTAAATTGGTGTTGTTTTGGTTGTTTTCTGAGCCCGAAAATTGGTTATTAGAGCCACATATTCTTATAATTGATGTGATAGAAAATATTATTTTATTAAAAAATGTATGATTGAAAATAAGTAAAATCAGAATGAAAAAATAATATAACTCAAACAGAGGCAAAAGATGCCAAAGTCGGTCTGTGTTTGCTGCCTATTTTTTAGTTGTAGAAAATGAGTTTTGTGATGTTGGTGGAGCACCAACTTCAAGAATCCTGTTATTAAAAAAATAAAATCGTGAGCTTGTTTGGCTCGACTCAATAAGGCACGAGCTGAAAGTTTGGGTTGAGTCTAGAATCATTTTTCTAGTAGAGTCCAAGTCTCGAATTTCGAGTCTTCGACACGACTCGACTCGACTCGTTGACATCCTCATTTATACTTTGTGCATTTTATACTTTTTCTTGCTTCTTTGTCCAAGATATCTATCTATCTGATAGGCCCAATTCTTGAACGGCTCATCACTTTCCCAAAGAAATTTCATTAGAATGAACGAGTTAGAAAAAAATATTAATTTCAATTGCACATTCATATCAGCTACTCATTGTTAGTATTTCTCTTGTAGAATATATTTATAAATTTACTGCGCGGAGGATATGAAACGCATGAGAAAAAAATTATTATTACAATAAAAAATGTCCGTACTAATAAAAAATCACACTATAATTTGTAAAGTGTGGAGAAAAGTGCAGGGCAAAATAATACAATACAACAAGATAAACCACACTATATTTCATAAAAATAAAATAAAAAAAATAGATATGAATAAGGCCATGCGGAAAAAAAAAAGTACGGTCCTATTTAGATTGCTAAACAGGCCCAAAGAGCAAGACCAGTCAGAATAACCGAAGCCTTGTATATGGAATTTGAACCTGAATCATCATCCGCCACTGGGCCCTGTGCAATTTCCGGCGCCATACTTGGTTCACTACTGTTTGATGGGAACATTTCTGGTGCTTTTGATGGTGTTGCAGAACTTGAAGGAACGCTGGCAGATGCTGGGCTCGTGGCGGACGCTGGAGAAGTTGTTGGAGTTGAGGGCAATGGAGATGAAACTGGAGGAGACACTACCGGAGTGCTCACTGGGGTTGGAGTCCCCGTCGTAGGCGGAGACGCCGGAGATGGGACAGGAACAGAAATGCCGGCTGACGGAGTGGGCGACGGAGAAAAAATGGACGGCGTTGGAGATTGTAACGGCGACGCAGACGGGCTGGTTTTCGGAGAACTAACTGGCACTGCCGGAGAAACTTTTGAAGGCGGCGAAAGCACCGGAGACTTTGCTGGGGACGCATGAGGGCTTCCCGGAATAGGCGACGGAGAATTGGCCTGCGGAGTATGTTTTTTCGTGGGCGCATTGGTTGGCGCCGGAGAAGGCGCATTAGGGCTCTGTGCATTGCTTGAATATTGCACACACAACACTAGAAAGGCGATGAGAAATAACCTGCACATTTTTTGCAGTATAATAAAACCTGGTGTGTAGGGATTATTCCGTGATATAGAAATAAATGCTAAAGATTCGCCGATTTCGTTCTCCGGTAAACATGGCTGGCAGAGATCACTTAGAGAAATATATATAGGGAATAATTTAAAACTAAACGTTGCAATAAGGACAGTTGAACGGCAATACGACCGTTGGTAGTTGTGGGACCCTCTGTCATGTAATGTTACCGTTGCTGGAAGAGAGGAAACCACATTTGCACTTCCTTTTCTGATTTTTCCTTATTTTATTTTATTTTATTTTTAATTTTCATGCTTACGATGACTTCGAAGTTATTAATGAGGAACGGAGAAGAAGGTCGAATTGATCTCGTTCAAAATATAAGGGGCAAATAAGTCTTTGCACACTCTCTTAACGTGCCATTTTAGATGAAAATTGTCATTGGGGACTAGATATACTAATTAAATGAGGGTAAGGGTAAGAAGGTAACAAAGAATTAAAAACATAAGCACGATGAAGTGAAAAGGTTAAGAATCTTTATTAAATGCAACTAAAATGTTGTGTAACAGCAAAAATTTGTGGAGGTAATAATTTTCATTTGGATGATTATATTCACGTCACGATTTTTATTTCTTGGACTAGATTTTAATTGTACCTAAAGTTTACACATTTTATATTTGATAACAATTTTATGTCTAAAAGTTCGTTGAAACTTGAAATGGCTTACAATTTATTTTTTTCATCACATTTTTAAAAAACAAATAAATAAAAAGTGAAAAAAAATATTTTCTCTCATTTCAAATTATCATCAAGGACAAGACGTACTAATTAATGGAAGGTTGAAGATAAGAATTGGATGAAAAAAAAAGTTAAAAGGAAATAATTTCAACAATGAGTAAAGATGGAGAAATTTAACTACAATTAAAATGTAATATATCAAATAAAAATTGTGACGACAGTATAACCATCATTTTCATTTAGGTTTTAAGTTGAATATTACTTCAAATTCCAATTTTAACCTTGCAATTATGTTAAAATAAAATAAAATAAAATAAAAAATAAAAAAAATCTCTTTAATTGACTTAAAAGGAATTGGATGTATATTTCATCTTTACAGAAATTGAGGCTGGTAAATCTCTCTGAACTTTCACTTGTCTTAAATTGGAAACAATCTTCAAAAAACCAGTTGGGGCATGTGTCCTTGGGCTTTAAGCTAGTTGGCTCGCCCCAAAAGCAAGAACAAGTGGGCTCGCTTGATGGATCGAGCCCAACCTGACAGTAGGTGAGCTGAGCGGTCGACTCAACTCAAACCCCTACATTTCACGTGGAAATTGCTACCATAGAAATGACCTTGTGCTCTTTTTCCCCAAGTGATAAGTGTATTTAGTGCTCTTATCTTAAGTGTTAAATTAGATTAATTATTGTTATTTTAGATTAATTGAGGCTTCATTTTGTATGTATTTCATTTATTTGATGTAACTTGATGAAAAACGATGGAATTGGACTGAATGAGTGAAAAATTGGCTAAAGTGGACTCAATCCAAAGTTTGGGGACTAAATTGCAAAGTTTAAATAGTTGATTCGAGTGGTAGGATCGATACTTGGAATCACTCATCAGGTATGATGCTAGAAAGTTCACCAGCTTTAGGATACTTGAAGAGGAAGAATTTCGAATGCCATCCGGTACGAAATTCAAAACTGCGAATATGCTCATGCAACTGATTTCTTGTGGTTCAATTTCAGTCAATGATCACAGCTTTGGGCTACTTCCAACCTACATGCCAAAGTTTTTATATGGAGAAGATGAGGAGAAGGAAGAAGATGGGGGGAAATGAATTTGGGGGTTATTCGGATAGTGTTTAGGGTTTATGGAGAAGGAAAATTTGGGGGAAGGGGGATGAAGAGATCGACAAAGGCAATAGAGAGGTTTGGAGAAATATATGATAGGGTGGAAAGCATGAAGGCTGAAGCGGAGGCAGGCAGATGGTGGAGTTGGAGAAGCCAATTTTGCGATGCAATTTGGGGAAAATTGATTTCTCAAGAATTTGGTTTTGGTTTCAGAGCTGTTGGTTTGGTCAGTTGGATTTGGCACTCCGTCAATTGCTACGCAAGAAAACCGTCTGTCACGCCAGTACAAAGGTAACAAATTTTTTGAAGGTGATGGATGAAGTAAAAATGAAAAAAAGTTCACGAGTAAATTGAAACAATTTGAAATTCAGTAAAAAGTCCGCGATCAATGTATAAGTTAAATGATTTTTGAAACATTTCACTATCTTAGATTTTATTTTTATTTTTCAAGATTTACAAATTTTATATGTCAAAATTTTATATTTATATTTTTAGAGTTTTTTATTTTTATATTTATTTAAATAAATTTTATTCTTGAACTTGTTTCTCTATATTTTGAGTGTTTGTAGAATTTTCACTAAACACTCCAATGACGAATATGCGTTTTTAGTTTTATATTATAGATTTAACCTTGTTTTTTTGAAAATGCATTTCAGAAATATTAGACCAAACACGTTTTCAATGTTTTGAAAAATTGAAAACAGTAGATCCAACGTACTATTAATCAATGGCGGAGTCGGTGAAGGGGTGCGGCCACACATGCTGGACTCCACCGGACAGTATCGGAGAAGAAGGAGGGAGGCCGCCAATCGGAACATGTGAGGGTTTCAAGTTTGGCTTCGCCACTTGTAACTTTTCATCTTCCTTCTCTCTCTCTCTCTCTTTTTTTTCGGTAAGTGGGCCTTTTGCCAGGGTTGGGTCATCTGCTTTTAAATTAAGCAGCCTAATCGTTTAATTATATATAGGTGCAGCACGTCCAATTTCCAAATCATTTCTATTTTCCACTGTTCCACCCTTCGGCTACTGCTTCTTCCCGCCGTTTCTGTCCGGTGACTCCTCCACCACCACTAGTCCAGCAAGGTGCCAACCGTGCCGATGTCGGTGTCGGAAGGTCCAGTGACTCATCGCCTGCCGAGTTTCCACCGCCACCAAGCATACAATGCAGGTAACTGTTAACCAACATATTTTCTCTTTGAAATCAATTTTTCTCATTTGGGTTTCTTCACGATCTCAAATTCTCATATGGGCATTGTGTTTTCAAGATTTTCCTAATTGGGTGACTATGTTTCATTTTTTAGTTTGCTCTGCACTCATTTATGGTTATTGATGTATACTCGTTAGGTGGATTAATCAGAATTAGGATGGAAAGCAATGAGTAATAATAAGTCCATTCTTAATAGGGATAGTTTGAAAATGTCAAACTAGATAATTATATATTAATTTTTATGTTTTAGTACGTTTACATATATATTGAATAATTTTTAATATTATTTAATTAAATATTAATAACCAACCTAATTCTTATGATCGTTGATTGTGAAGGTCAATAGTCAACGTTCATCCGGACTGAACTTTTGTACTGGGCCCGTCACTGTCTATGTCGCCAATCGAGAGGAGAGCCATAGTCACAGCACAAAGAGGTTGAAGATGATTGGGCTTTTTGTTTTTTGTTATGATTGTGGGATTGAGTCTCTTGTTTTTTCTTAAAAAAAAAAGGGCCCTATCAAATGCTCGGTCTTATATGCACATTGTGATGTGATCCAGGATACCGTTGCAACGAACACAAGCCCAAAGAAAGATCAATTGATTGTTGAAGCATGACCGATGACTCGAGCGAGGTCAAGGTGAAATAAAAGAGGTTATGGTATTGCTCGTTCAAGCTACGATCGATGATATGTCGTTCGTCATGAAGAATGAAGCGAGTTCCATATTGGAATCGAGATCGAAATAGGGATGGACGACCTTGATACAAGTGGCCGAAAACGAGGATGGAACCTTGCACTATGCAACCGCATAGTGCAGTGCACCATGCGGTCGCATGGTGCATTACCGAGACTAAAAGGTCTCAAATCTTGAGACCTATGCGACCGCATAGGGTTAAGTTTTGCAAAAACTTTCTTTTTTGCGTTTAGTGAAGGATATGCACGGCTGAAATCATCGACAATTCTTTCCACCCACACGGTATAACTTTTTTTTTCATAATTAAAGTATTTAATATTAAAAATAAAACATTTTATTAATTATTTTCTGCTTTTTGCTATATAAAATATTCATTTTACAAGTCAAGAATCATACTTTTATATCTTACCTTTCATATGGCTTTCCTATGAATAAATCTCACCGCATTCCCAAGTCTGTTGTGAATCTGCTTCCTTCCTTTTTTCTTTCTTTTTTTTTTTTTTTAAAGGTTTTGGTTCCTTTAGAGTTCATTTTTAGGCTTTTCTATGATTTGTATTTTATGAATTATGGATGGGTTTGTGAGCTACAATGTTGATTGTGAGGATTTTAGTTTTTGTGAATTTGATAATTGAGGATTTCGTGAATTCGAGAATTTGATAATAGTAAGAATTTTGTTGCTGAATGTTAAGATTTATGATATATGAAAATTGGGGATTGGTAAATTTGAGAATATTTTATATATGTGGACCGTGGATTCGATTTGTGATAGTTTAACCTTTGATTTACGTTTAATCAGTAATTTAAGTTTAATTTTCATACAATTTAGTCTATGGTTTTTTTCTCGCTATTACGATCATTGATCGTTAATATTCAATGATCAACGACCGTCTTATTCTAAATCCGCCACTATCCTTAATCGCTCATCTTTTTAGATGTGTGATTTTGATACACTTTTCACGTGTTAGGACGGAACTTGGAATTAAAGCTATTATGATCTAGCATCGAGGTATGTTAACGAGTTGACATTGTTTCTTCTACTTTAGGAGTAATTTCTAATATAATTTTCCTAAAAAAGATGAAAGTCATAAATTTAGTTAATATTAGGTCCACCATGAAATGTCCCTCTCATGGAAATAAATGGCAATAATAATTAAAGAAAATAAAGACCGATGAGGAGGGCATCACGACAATCCAATTGGGTACCAAAAAATTAGGTTCTAGCCGACCACGTGCCAGATACGAAATAGACGGTCCAGATCAGTCCACTCCAGACCAATCGAATGGCGGTAAACTCCTCCCTCGGCAAGCTTTGTTATCGACAAAGAACGGTGCACAATCTTCCACGTGTCTCTAACGTCGCGTTATTGTAGTATTTGATCCAACGGACCACGCATTCTCTCCCAAATAGACTTCACTGCAACTCCTGCTTCGTCTCTAAAATTATTCCTTCGGAGAAGAAGCATATTCCGGTGCCATACCAGTTCCAGGCAATTTTCGGTTAATTTTAATTTATTAAAGTTTCCGGTGAAAATTAGTATTCAATTTCTAGTTTTTTCTTCTTCTTTGGATTGTTAGAATTTAGTCAAAAACCCTTATAGCTGGTTTTTGAGTTTATGAGATTGCTTCATCTATAACTCCTGGATTTTTCTGTTAGTGAACGAATAGTTTGGTGAAAAATCCTTTTTTTTTTTTTAAGGTCAAACTCTTGATCCGATTTCTCCCAATTTCCCTCCATTTTTTGCTAAAAAACCCCACTTTCTAGCTTGATAATTCGTCAATGACCAAGCAGCTCACAGTTCGTTGTAGAGTTCCATTCAATAGTTTTGATTCCTGAATTTTCAGCTTCCTTCTATTCTCAACCACCAATTTCTCTCTGTTCACAATCAAAAGCATATATATCAAACAGTAAAGCACAGCCCGTTTAACCTCTTTTTCACTTCGAATACTTGTTCGTACTTCTTCATCAATGGCGGATTCAGATAACGATTCAGGAGGTCACCACAACTCCCAAAACGAAAGCTCTCTTAAAGAGCAAGACAGGTTCCTTCCAATCGCAAACGTGAGCAGAATCATGAAAAAAGCTCTTCCTGCTAACGCAAAGATATCAAAGGACGCGAAAGAAACAGTCCAAGAGTGCGTATCCGAATTCATCAGCTTCATCACCGGCGAGGCATCGGATAAGTGCCAAAGGGAAAAGAGAAAGACGATCAATGGCGACGATTTGCTTTGGGCTATGACGACACTTGGATTCGAGGATTATGTCGAGCCATTAAAGATTTACTTGCAGAGATTTCGTGATATGGAAGGGGAGAAGACTGCAATGATTGGAAGAGGAGAAAAGGAGAGTGGAGGTAGTGGGGGGAATGGCAGTGTTGTGAATATGGGAAATAGTGGGGGTGGATATGAAGGGATTTATGGTATGATGGGGCATCAAGGACACGTTTACGGTTCCGGGGTGTATAATCAGATGGCCGGTGGTGGTGGATCCGGGAAGATTGGGTCGGGTTATCACATGGGCTCTGGGCCGTCTGCTGCTACAGGAAGGCCCAGGTAGCTGCTTGACTGTCTTATTACGTTCACAATTAATTTAGATAGACTATGATGATGAGACATTGAATATATATTAAAGTATACGTCTATCGTATGAATGAGTTTGATTTCGAAACTGACATTACACGTTTCTGGGTATCTTTTATGAATAAAGCTAAATGTAAAACATTTGTTGACATCATAGCATGTGACGTAGATAACAGTTTTTTAAAATTGATAGATATGATAATATCAAAAAGGATGTTGTCAACATGTACCATAATTCATCTTTTATGCTTCCTGCTTTTGGTAATTTGCCTTTTATGTGTTAGAATTTAGCCCATGTTTGGTGGGATGAAAATTAGATTTTTAATAGATTTTGATAAAAGTTTTTGAAATGTATAGTTAAAAAGTTGTGAAATCTATAAAATATGTGGTACATATTTTCAGAATTTTGAAAAGTCAAAAGTTACATTTGAAATTATGATGAGTACATTGTTTGAATGGGAAAGTATATGCCCATTGTATTTCTAAAAAATCTAGCAGCGCTATATGTTGTACATGCATTGCATGAAAAGACTTTCGAAACATTCTCTTAGGCTTCGTTTGATAGGTCGAATTTTTCATGAAAAATGAAAAATATTTTCTATTTTTCAATTTTTATAATGTTTGATTGGCGAAATTTTCTAGAAAAAATATTTTTCAACTTTCTAAATTTTCTACCTTTTTGAGGAAAATAAATTCTTGATATTTTGGTGGAAAAATATTTTTCAGTTTTTTTTTTTCCCTTTGCAATTGGAAGAAATTTTAGTCACAATGGTAAAAAATATTTTCACTTTTATTAATAATTTCCATGCAAAACAAAGCCAAACGAATGATATTCAGTATGATTATTTTTTTCAATTTTTTTTTTTTTTTTGACAATTGGAACAAATTTTAGACCTAATAGTAAAAAATATTATTACTTTAATGGACAATTTTCATAAAAAAATGAAGCCAAACGGATTTCAAACTTTCAACATTTTCCTTAGAAAAATATACTAATCAAACACAAATTAATTACAATTCCCAGTAAAATAATTTTTAGGAAAATCTTTTCCTAGAGCTGTAAGCAAAAATCGTCAAATCGAACCAAAATCGCATTTTAGAAACCGTCAGTTTGGCGCTACGTGGACCAGTCAACGAAATGATTTTGAACCAAATCAAACCGATAAAAAACAGTTTGGTTTAGGTTGGAGAATCTTAATTGCGGTTTAAAACCAAATCGGAACGGCGAAAAATATATAAAAATAAAAAAATAAAAAAAATAATTTTTTTTGAAAATTCATCCAAATATGTAAATTCAATAGTTGTCATTTATGTGTATTTTTGTTAATTTATAATTTTCTATTACATGTATATTATTATTATCAAATAATCCTAATTTATATCTAATAATCTCAAGATTAGTCTATCAAAAATATTTTTCCTCTTCAGAATTCATATTTCTATAGTTACTTCTGAGTCCGCATTCTCAATTGGAGGT
>CAIGRO010216979.1:0-10904 GCA_903798355.1 Fraxinus baroniana | reverse complement strand
AAAAAAAAAAAAAAAAGTGCACAATTTGAACCATGTGGTTTTTTATCAAAAAGGTTGTCAAAACATTTTTGTAGAAGCAGAATTGTTGGCACAATTTTCACTTTTCAGATTGGGGTGGAACAATTTTCAATTTTGGTCCCTCAAGAATTGAAAGAATTTCAATCTGGTTGCAAGTTCTCAAAAATTACAATTAATCTACACACAAAGGCTTAGGATCTTACATCTATTTTAAATAGGAACGGCAAAAAAACATGTCCCGCCCTATCCCGGAGTTGCCCCGCCCAGAATGGGGCCAAAAAAACCCTCCCCGACGGGTTGNCCCGAACCCGCCCCGTGAAGAATTAAAAAAATTAAAAATTAAGAAAAAATTAATTAACAAGAGATTTTTGTAAAAAAATAAATTAAAAAAAATTAAACGGGGCAGAAAACAAGGCAAGCTCGCGCTCCGAACCCGCCCCGCCCAGTCTAAGATGGGCCGGGGTGAGAGAGTGGCGGGGCGGGGTGGGGCGAGGGTGCCCCGCCCCCATGCCATCTCTAATTTTAAGTGGACGTTAATTTTGCATTTTTCAATGGATTCATCCAAGATACATGTCAAAACAACTGCTTGGATTTGTAGAGAAAGGAGTAAAACACGAAATTTACAAGTTGAAAAAATAAATTCGATGGGTATCCACTTCTTGAGAGGATTTGTTCGCGTTGGAATAATTCAAGTAAGAAGATAAAAGTGTATATGAGAAAAAATTACAAGTTCATTTATTTGATTAGGACAAGAGATACATCAATGATGCAAAGTGCAATTACAAAATCTCCTTCACCAACTTTATTCGCTTTTCGTGATGAAGAAAGACAGCAGGAAATGCAGAACTCAATTACAAAAGACTCGCTATATAATTTATTCAAACAATGATCTCATAAAGCAAAGAATTAGCTAGTTGTGAACCCTTCTAGACTCGGTGGAGGCGGCAGTTGTTGGTTAGGCAGCTTCCCATTCAAAACTATCCATGCCATCTTCAAACCCCAGCTGAGATGGACTTCGAAATGACAGTGCATGAACCAGACACCTTCAAGGCATTACCATGATCACATTATGAGTTCATCTTTCTTCTTTTTAATGTTTTCAGTCAAAGAGATTGAAACAGCTACGGCATATTTGGTAAGACGAATTCATTGACGGTGTTAGTTCGTGTACCAAACATGCCGTACAGTTTTGTTGTTGTTTCTTGCCACACAAGTAAGCTTAAAAACCTCATGAGAAAGTTAATAATAACAAGTTCATATATGTTTTTTGATCATAGGTGAAACCAACCTGGATTATCAGCGCGGAAACGGATGGCTACCCATCCGCCAGAAGGCACGCCGACAGTATTTCTTTCAACCGGATCGACAAGGTTGTAATTCAGAGGGTCCTTTTGAGGATTAAAGTTCCCAAAACCTTGGCCAATGACGAAAAAGTTGTAGCCATGAAGATGGAGAGGGTGGCTTTCAGCACCAAGAATGCTGGTGTCCTGCAACACAAGTTCCACAGTGGTATTGAAAGGAAGCACAACCACTTTGGTTCCATTGGCCACCTTTGTATTGTTAGGTGGGGTACCTGTGTAATTGAATGGGGTAATAGGAAAGCTCGGGAAATCAGTGGTATACACACCATTTGATTGCCCAAAGAAGTGGGCTTGAAGAAGTGATACTGTAGGCAGTGTGAAAGAGATATTGTTAACAGAAGCTTCAAATTTTGTGCCATTAGGCCCTTGGCAAGTTTGGTTTTTGGGACATGCACTGCTTCCAAGGCCTAAGGTAAAGAAGAAATGCTTGTCAATGGATTGGGGCACGTTGGCTGGAAATTGTGCAGTTGCCAAACTGCGAAACTTATTACTGAAATTTGCAACAAAAGAAGTTCCGTTGATTGGTGGAAGGATAGGGAGTTGGAGGCCTCTGATAGAAACTTTTGAGTGGTTTTTAGCTGAGATTTTTCCATATTCAAGGATTCCAGCAACAGTGGAATTATCGAATGTGCCTTGACCGGTGAAGTATGGCCTGGCTGCCATCAAGAATGTGGTGTTTAAGGGATTAGACTTGGTCTTTAGAAGAACATTGGTGGTTTGTCCTGGTGTTATTAGGAGAATATCTGTTTCAAATGGCTTTACGTAAACCGCATCAGCCTCAACAACGGTGAATGTGTGATTGGCGATACTGAAAAACAGTTCGTCGTTGAGTGCAGCATTGATTATACGAAGCAGATATGTCTTTCCAGGTTTCACCTTCAACTTGAATGTTTCTGTAGTGTATCAAATCAAGAAAACTTCATCAAATGGTAAGATTTCAGCCAGTTGATCAAATGAACAAAGAGGAGAAAAAGGCACGTACGATTGGCAGAACAATTATACAACGGACCAGGGAATCCATTAATGGTATATGCATCAGAAACGTTTGGTCCACCTCCTGTTTGAAGTGCCTGATTGATAACAGCCTCTGTATCTGCATTCCACCATTCTCCTGTCGCAGTTTATGTATATATATTCAATGTTAGTATACAGTTTTGGTCTAATTATATCGATTTATACTCTTTTGATGGTTTGATACTTAACCAAAGATGATTGGGACTTCCTTGAAGGGTTTAGCAAAAGGGTACGGCATATTTTCCTTGGGGAGAATGATGAGTGGTCCATAGAGAGTGGCTCGTAACCATGTAATGTGAGCATGCCAAAAGAGAGTTCCTCTCTGCCCGACAATGGTGAAGTTGTAAACATAGCTCTGGCCACTTTGGATGGGGCACTGGGTTATATATGCCGGTCCATCTGCCCAACCACTCAAGAGTTGCCGAATACCATGCCTAATAATGTTTGATACGTAGTATTAGACCGCATTGGCCACTACAATAACAAATGAGTTGAATATTTTGCATTAACGTACCAATGAAAGCTGACATTGTTGGAGACATGATTAACCACATTGACTACAACACGATCGCCCTCCCTCGCAGTAATGGGAGGCCCTGGGAACTTGCCATTGACAGTAAGCATTCGTTTACTGTGACATAATCTGGTCACATTATCCAGCCGTACCTGCACAGATATTACAACACAATCTGTCTCGTAAACTATAAATGAGCACACTCTACTACTAATCAGAAATGCATGCAATACGTACATCAAACTTGTAGTATCTAGTCGTGCCAGTTTGCTGCGCTTTTGTCAAGTTGAAACAAATGAAGATACTGATGAAGAGGAAAGAAGCCAAAATTGCTGAATATGGAAGAAGAGAAGAGCCCATTTTGAAGTTTTTTTTTTTGGCAAGGAAATATTTTCTTCGTATAATGATCTACGAAAATACAATGATTATATAGACCCGTAGTAGTTGAGATATTGCAACATTGAAAAGAAAATTATATCCAAAGAAATCATCAGCAAATGGAGATACTATACCTACTGTTAATCAATAAAAATTAATCTGATCGCGACATTCACCCTACTGTTGTCAAACCTTATCTCCTTTCTCAAACTTCCATTTGTCTCGTTTCCAAATTATTAATTTCAATTAATTTTCACGATTGTTTTCTATAGTAAACATTCTTTCTAGTTAGAATGTGTTAATAGATAAGCTCTCACATCGAATAAATATGAAAACATAAACCAATTTATAAGAGTTTAGACTATTCCTCTTAATAATATTAACATTTTAAAATGGAATCTCAAATCTTAACATGGTATCAAAACTTATTAAACTCCAACGAGCAATTCAATCCGATTAAGACTCAAAAATTTGAGCACACGAATTCAAGATTAGTCTGCTCAAATGAGCCACCATCTTGATGGACCTCTTGGGGGACATGTTAAGGGATAAAATTCCACGTCGAATAAAGATAAAAATATAGACTAATTTATAAGAGTTTGTGCTACTCCTCTTAATTATGATGATATTTTAAGATGGAACCCCAAATCTTAACAGAATGATAAAATGGTTAGTCGATAGAACCAAGTATTCTATACTACCAGAAACTTCACTTTAGCGACAAAAAAAAATGTTTCGAAAATTCTCTTGGACGACCCTTTTTCGACTAAACACCCAAGAATGACTTTCCATTGAAATGAGGTTTTCTTTCGCAAATGCAACCATTACTCTTGTTGAATACGACACTGATATCAGCAATTACTACATTTTTTTCTCTTAATTAAAGTAGACTTCATAACCATACATGTTAATGATTTTCATGAAGCCAATTAGTTTGTAGTTGTACCAACTGCACACCTTGTAGGGCACTACTGCAGTTGCACTTATTTTATCAGTCATTTTTAGCTTCCGTATTCACATGGTCTTAACTCACTTTTGCACAGCTAAGCGATTTGTAGAGTACTCTAAGCAAAGACGAATGAGTATACATTTACCTAATCAAGAGAAAAATAAGGACAAACGAGTTTGAAGATAACATCATATTATAACGTGATATTGGATTATATTCAACAGTATAATTGACAATATTTTAACTTTTTCTTCTTTAACTTGTCAGTATTTAACAATGTATATAACAAACTGACATGCCGATATAACAAGATTTCAGCCGTTCTTATCATATTTTACATTTTTTTTTTCTAATTTCATAATGGTTCTTGTTGACCTCTGAATCCAGTGAAACCCAGTTGTCAACCGATCTCAACTCATTTTTTGTCAATGTATATATTATATGCACACTTGGATATTTGCGTTAAATTGCATAGACTGTAGCTCTGATGGGGGTGCAACGGTTGTATGTATTTTGATGCTCAAGTCAGATTGTGAAGAATATTAGATTTGGATGAGACATAATTGACAAAAATATAGGTATCGGGTTTGAGATTATACTTACTATGTGTTCATACCTTTTGATGAGATATGACCGAGAATTTATATGTGGAGGGAACACAACAAACTCCCTCTTGATGATTGACACGTGATCTTATCCTAATGACTCACTTATCATATTCAATTCTGTAAATTCATAGTTATCATAAGCTTGTAGTTGGCAGATCAGGCTATAGACTAAAAATTTATAGTTTGACTGGGCGCTACTTCTATAAAGCTATCACTTCAATAACTTTGTGCAACTTGACAAAGACGAGATTTGTAGTAAATGCCCATCACCTCAGATATACACTGTATCAGAGAGGTGATGCAATACCTCAAATAATAATACTCTAGGCCAGGCATCTAAATGCCCGACCTAATCACCTCAGAAGATGTACTTCAAAGAGGTGATGTAAAGCAGAGTACTCACCTTTCGTGGCCTTTTGCTTGGTTGATTGTCATTGACCTGCCTAGTAGGTGCGTACCAACAGTCTCTAAGTCCATATATAAATATTTATGTAAGGCATGAATATGAATGTCAAAATGGTTCGCAGGTTTAGGCGGCCTATGGCTCGGCCCAGGAAAAGTCAGAGTCGAGCTGGCTGGTGGCTTGAGAACACCGAGCCGATGCTCAGATCGAGCCCCATTATGGGGCATCGGCTTGAGCCCGAGCCAGCCTGTGGGCTCGTGTCACGGGCCATTTTAGCTCGTTGAGTCGAGTTTTATTAAAAAATTAAAACAATAGATTTTTATATTTTTCATGCCCATTAAATTGCAAATTTTAAATTCTTTAAAAAAAAAATTAGATTTGTCACAAAAAAGAGTCGGCTCAACTCGAGAATGACTCGGCCCGTTAAGGCCTGAGTCAAAAGCTGGGGTTGAGCTTTCATTTTTTGGCCGAGCTTTTGCTGGACTCAGGCCAAAAAAGTTCGAACAATTTTTGCTCTAACCGAGCTCGAGCGTCAAGTTTCGACTCGTTGACACCCTTGGGCATGAACTTTTGAGTGAAAATATAGAGATACGAAATAAATATCAATCGTCTCGTAAGGTGAGGAATCTCGTCAACGATGAATAAGTCTTCTTCTTTATGAGTTCTAAAATTCAGATTTGATAAGAGGTATGACAAGAGAGATGACAAACATCATAACTTGATAATCGTAAATGATGAAGCGATGACCCACTTGTTGCAAATATTAGACCTTTACTTTTGAGGTGATGATATGTGAGTGAGACTAGTCCCCTAAATTTAAGCATGAATACTTATATGAGGCATGGAATTTTATTAAAAATTGAAATAAATGATGTTAGTGTGCCGAGATGGTAGATCTAAAGTGAAGAATCTAAGATGTAGAGCTCCTAAGGTCATTTTAATGACATGTGGCTGATTTCACGAGGTGACATAGTGAGCTAGGACGAGTGCCCATCCTTGAAGAGTTGTATGTTTCTGGAGTGTTGGACGACTACAAGCAATAATGGAGCAGGGACGTTCGGGGCATTTTCTATTTCGAGGTGAAACACTCTTACGCGTATGTTCTCAGGTTTTGATTTAAATTTTGGCTGGGCGTCTCTTCCTTTTTGTGGCTTCTATTGCAAAATGGATGGATGGCTCTGATTTACTAACCATTTGATCTAACGACTATGGTTGAGGTTGCCTCGCCTATAAAAGGTCCAAAGTTTCATTTCATAAACTTTGCTATGCATCCTTAGTACTTTTAGTTTTAAAGAGAATTCTGACGAAAACATTGCTCCAACGAAGCTTTTACTAAATTTTGGTGTGACATTTACATCAACAACACCCTTTCTCCCTAGATATCTTTTTGATTCAATCCGTTTTTCACCCTTTATATTTTATTTAATATCAAACAAAAACCTCTACTACCAAGAATGGCAGGCTTCTGACCAATAGTCAACAGCAAACCTTGAATTAGTCGAACAGAGCTTACACTCTCCAGAGCTAATCTCCGAGACAGGGATGCGATTGATTGCAGCATATGGAGAGCCATTTTGGCAAAAATCGAAAGAGGGTCTTGTTGACATTCAACCAAGTGGTGGACTATTGTTATTCCTCTCCTTACGAGGCAGGCCTCATGACAGCCAGCTAAACAAAATATCACACAAGGTCAGAACTCCAATACTTCTCATTGTTTCTTTCACTACCTCTTCGGAGGCAATTAGGCCAAACCTTTAGATGCTTCGCCTAGAGTATTGTTATTATTTGAGACAATTGATTACCTCTCCACCGAAGTATATATTTGAGGCAATGATCATCTACTATAATCCTTGTCTTGACCAAGTTACATAAACAATAAACTACATAAAGTGATTGATGTGATATCTCTATAGCAACAACACCTAGTTAGATCACAACTTTTCAGTGTGTACTCCGGGTCTGCCAACCACAAGCCTATGATAAGTATGAATTGACACTATTGAAAATGAACCATTATAATGAGTGCACATGTCAAACATCCAGAAGGGGTCTATTTTGTTCCCTTCACATATAAATACTACGTCATCTCTCATTAAAAGGTATGAACACACATCAATTGTAACTAGGCACCCATATTTTTGTTCATTGTGTTCCTCCTGTACACAATATTCTTCACAATCTAACTTGAGCAGTGCATACGACCATTGCACCATGTCAGAGCTACGATTTATGCTGTCTAATGTAGCGTCCAAGTGTACATGTAATATGCATGTGGATAAGAGAGCATGGACCTGTTGGCATTTGTGTCTCGAGCACTGATATCATCTTATACTAAGCACCGATTACATGATATATCAATTTATTGGTAGATAAATTTATAGTGCTCATTAATCATTTCAATAATATATATTTATCATATAAACATACCTGCTCACAACTTTGATATGTGTTTAATGTTATAATATAATACTTGCTCTCATCAAACTTCTCAAGTCCCAATTCTTTCAATCTTATGTCTGATTCTATCTCATTAGTCATTTAGATATCTAAAAACAACATTGGACATTCATCTAGTTGCATCAGCCTCAACAAATCACATTGAACCTCTAGTTAAACATTTTTCAATCTTTTATGTAAATATTTTAGACATCACTTGTTTAATACCATTATTAATGAAATCTCTCTTAACCAAATCCTCAATGAAACTCATTGATAACATTAACGTATTAGTTCCCATCACCTTCCCATCCCTGCTTTACAATTTGAGATTGCTTCTCTCTATTTTTGTCTTACTTTATTTCGCTTGTTGAAGTTCCCTGTTGGGTTTTTAACCTAAAAATATAAAAACGATAAACAATAAGGGCCTGTCTGGTGGAGCTGCCAAAAAGTGAGAATTGATTTTTAAAACGTTTTGTTCTGACACAACACACACAGAAATTATGCAGCTTAATTGGTTTTTTTACCGTTGACTGGTTCAACGGTAAAAAAAGCAATTAAAATCAGACGGAAAAGCGTGTCCAGACATACCCTAAAACCACAACTACAAAGCAAAAAATAAAGGAACACCAAGAAATGTTCACATAGTTCAGCAAATGCCTAATCTCTGGAGCTCAGAGATTAACCAAACACTAAGCACAACAAAAACCTTCCAAAGAAAGAGTACAAATCACAGGAGACTCAATTAGACCCAGATTTAATCATCGATCTACAAGCAGATCTCTTAAAACGTAAACCTAAGCCAAAAAAATAACCAAGAACTTCTTGCACTTCTACATACTCAAAACAAGTCACTATTACATGCCTAATTTACTGTAACAACATGAATCACACAGGATTCCATAACTATGTTTGGCTAGAACCTCCTAAGACATCACAGATAGAAATCAAGAAGAAGACTAAGAACTAGAGAGAGAAAAATGAACTGAAACGAAAGGCCAAGAATGAATGAATCATCCAAATTGTTCCCAACCCCTAAGTGTCATAGTGGATTAACTTATCCTCAACCGTAGATCATATCCAACAGTCCATTATCCACATGAAGAGCATAGTCCAAGTTAAAGATTGAGAGCCAATCTAGGGTTGCCATGTGGTCATCCGTCCAAATTGGCATTTGAAAGAGTTTTTATTTTTAGAAACACGTTTTTCTTCACATTGTTTACCCTGGTTCTCAAAAAAAAAAATCCAACTCTCCTTGGTTGCTTAAATGTGCTTAGATGACTAATCCTACATCGTTGCCCATGTACCTGCAAAAAATGATTAACCTTTATCAATATTCAACAAAGATTAACAGGTGTTAAACTTACCTACATGTACAACTTTAGTCCCCAAGTCTAAGGGATTTTTTATCCGTGAGAATTTTGATCAAATTTACTTCACCTGCAAAATTTTTTTTTTCTAATAAAGTCATACTTCACCTTCATATGTTTGGACCTTTCATGATAGGTATGATTTTTACTAAGTACAAGAGCACTTTGACTATTAATAAAAATGGTAGGAGTATCATGCATGAAGTTCAATTCTCTTAAAATTCCCTTTTACCAAATTAATTATTTTACATCCTCAGTTATAGCAACATATTCAGTTTCAGTGGTAGACTGTAATTGTGATTCCCAAGTTATGTAATTATCATCAAGTGTAAAAAAAATAGGATGTAGTAGATTTTCTTTGATCGTTATCACCACCAGAATCTGCATCTACATATCCGTTTAAGATTATTGGATCCCTTTTTATACACTAAATCAAGATTTAATGTCCCATTAATATATCTCAACGACCACTTTAAGCCTGCCTAATGTGGTTTACTGAGATTAAACATAAGTCTACTTAGAAAGCTAGTTGCATAAGCTAGGTCTGATCTGGTGGTAATCATAGAAAACATAACAGATCCTATAGCATCAGCATTGGGATGCTTTCCATCTTCATTTCCTCTTTAGTTTTTGGTGAATGTTCAGTTGACATATTCATATGGGCCGTAAAAGGAACATTAACAAGTTTAGAATCTTTCATAACAAATTTAGTTACTACTTTTTCAAGTAGGACTGCTAAGTGAGAGTTAATTTGTCCTCGGACCTATCCCTTTTAATAACCTTCCCTGTGATATTTTTTTTGCATTTTCTAAATCCTTCATATCAAATTTTGATTGTAAAAGATTTTTTAATTTTATCATTTTAGTCTTGCTAGAGGTAGTTATAAGCATATCGTCAACATATAACAATAAATAAACATCACATCCACTCTTAGTATTGTTAAAATACAAACAAGCATCATAATCAGTTCTTTTAAAACCAATTTTGATAACTGATAAGTGTATTTTTACACACTTATCATACTATAAAAACATAGAAAATTTTTAATTAATATGTTGGAATATAGTTTAATTCTATGTATTTAGGTTTCGCAGGACAAAGTAATGAATGTAACAAAAATAATGAGAAACAAATGAAAATTGACCAAAATAAAAGAAAGTGAAAGTTCATAGACTAAAGTGAAAGTACTCTTAACTTGTTTCTAATCTTATGATGAAGATTCGAGAGTGTTAAAGGTTAATTGGATGAAGAAAGAAGTCAAATTGATGAAATATAGCAAATATGTTATCACATATCAACTTTCAAGCTGAAAAGTTTTGCACCAGTTTTTAGCCTCATATTGAGACCAGATTTTGACATAGAAAACTATAGAATTTGAAGATAGTATTTGAAGAAAAATTGTATCTCTTTAAGTTAGCTTTTCAACGCATCTTGAATCACCTCAATCAGACATTGAAAGAGAAAGTTATGACAAAAATATTGAAGACTGTCCGGTGGAAAAATCCTAAAGCTATGCGGTCGCATTGGACCTTTCAGAAATCTCCAGTGGCCAATTCCAACCTTCTATGCGACTGCAACACATATAACTATGTGGTCGCATAGAGTATTTTCAAGGTGAAAATCTTGGTTTTCGAATTTAAGTCAACCACCTATGGAAACAACTATAAATACATGTTTTGAAACCCTAGAACGGGAAGATCAGTCTAGAACGCCCCCAAACATCATTCTTCCATTTATTTTTGCTCAAAAAACTCGTGAAGAACTAACAATCTTGATGAAGCAATGGGGGAACTCAATTAGATATGGTTATTTCATATCTATTATTTCATGTAATTGATCTTTTCTTGCTGAAT
>CAIGRO010216978.1:0-11117 GCA_903798355.1 Fraxinus baroniana | reverse complement strand
TTAATCAAATTAATTAAATCTGATCGATCAATTAATTAATCAAATTAATTAATTCAGGTCTATTAATAAGCAACTCAATTAATTAATTATCCAACACTTGTCAATTAATTAATTGGTAAATCTCATTTTTCTGGTTTTCTTTTGTGTGTGACCCATTAGGTTCTCAATTACGATATCTAACGACGTGAATTATTATTTTGATCTAATCAAAATTGATAAATTAAAATACTCCTTTTAATTTATCATCAATTCACATCTGTAGTCCCAGATTGATATCCAGCAATATGTCAAGCAATACATGTGACGGGAAATGTCATGTGGTATGACAAAATCAAACTTATTTGTTTACCGTTTAACTATAATCCCTTCGTCAATATGATCCGATCAATTACGAGATATGAATATGTGTCAATCTCAATTATCGATCATATCTTTTATCTTACTATTAAGTCAATGTAAGTGGAAAACTGTGTTTCAATTATGAGTTAACCTTGGCCAATGATTTCATTATCAACTTAACTGGATGAAATGTAGATCATAATCTCTTACTATCTAAGAGTGACGACTCCTCTATTGATCATTCACAACCTTCATATGATTCTTGACATACCCGAACGATGCTGTATTAACGATCATTGGCAGAGCAACATTCAACATCACCAAAGTATGACTATCATCACATAAGGCACTATGATAACCTAAAGTCAAATGACCAATTCCACTACCGAACGTTAGAGATTAACGAGCACTCAAATAGTTTTCCATGTGGAATCTCCCAGCGGTTCTCCAATATTTTGTTCTATAACAAAATATTTACGTGTTCATTCAAGTGTCACCACACTTTAACTTGTGAGATTAGCTACTTTTTTCATAAGTAAGATATGCTACACGTGATGGTCTATCCATAATAACGATATCCGTATCTCGTTATTACATACGACCACGGACGATTTAAAATTCAATCATATGTAATTTGTATCTCACAATCACAACTCTTTGTGATTAACAATTCACCAAAATTTGAATATACGGAAACTATTATTTAATTAATTAAAGTATTAATTCAATTAAATAATAGATATTGCCATAAATATGCATAAGTTATATACATTAAAAGTGTTTATATCCAAAATTGATTGGATTTAGGACATAACACTTACAAGAAGCCGCTCAACTTGTGCCAAACAAATTCAATAACATGACGAAGCGAAAATTAATAAAGGAGACTTCATGATTGCACGGATCTTGACTCTTACAGTAGTTGTTGTTCGATCAAGCATTATATATTCAGATTTTGAGTGAAATAATTTTCAACCGAGTGCGGATGTAATCAATTTATTCAACAATACTCTGCAAATACCTTTTCCGTTAACTTCTAGGAAGAGTAATTTGCAGCATACTTTAACATGAATTTCGGGTTAAGATACTTACTTGAAATGATGAATTCCAAGATCTTTTGAATGGTCGAATCACATTACTTTTCAAAACTCCAAATCTACGAATTTCTTGCACTCTAGTGATCTCAATCCCGATCACAATGTAAGTGGATTATAAGACACAATCTAAGTGCTAATTTTTGTGAGTTTTCATGCCAAAATAGTGGTTCTAGGAGCCTTTCAAGTTTTGTGATATTTTCCATAAGAATTTTATATTGTCATATTTTTCCTCTCTTCTAAGTGCAAGACAAAGTTTTGGAAGATATGTAAAAGCTTGGAAGTTGTGAGAGTTAAGAGAAGTTATGGAATTTCGAAAGTTTAGAATTTCAACTTGAATAAGACTCTAAAAGCATTCCAAATTGAATTTCTCTTGACGTGCACTTCAATTAGAATTCTTCACCTTGACAAGAATTTAACTGGAATGAACAAAGCTCCAAGATTTTATCCACATGGAGAAGAAAATCCATTTGCAAGGAATGAACTGACTCTTCAACAATAATCAACACTGATTTCTCCAACCAAACACAAAATACTCAACATCTTCCAATGAATCCAAACACTACTCTACAAAATTACCTCGAATTCTCAAAAAATCATAATGGTTTTACAATTCAACAAACAGGATTGTAACACACCCCAAAACAGAATCAAACTCAAATACTTTAAAGAAGGCCCAATTGTTAAATTGTACACATTCTACTACGCCGAAAGCATGCCAAACAAAATCAGCATCTACATATATTTTTTCATTGGGTCCGTCCTAACAATACAATATAATGACACCGCAGGTGATGGTGGCAAAGCGACATTATCTATATCTCCTAAACTCCACCGAGTTATATTATTCAAATTCGACCATTTACGAGTTCCTAAAGAAATTGTACAAAATCTAATGTCTACTACGGTACTGAACATATGCTGGTTGACTTTCTAAATTCTGCAAGATGTATATGAGACCTTTTATGTCACTCCAATACAACTTGGGCACCCCCTACAAACCTTCAAAGCTCTTCCTCTACCAAAAAAACTCATAACCCTTTGAATTAAGGATAGACAACGAGATTTGCCCCTTCCAGAACTACCATGAGCAACAAAGTCTTCTCCATCTCTATCCTCAGACAATAGATACTTCATATGCTCTTTTGACAACAAAGCATCATACACCTCTTGTATGGTGAAAGTATCACGACTATACAAGACCGTATCTCTAAATGAAGAAAACGAAGTGGGCAACGAACACAATAGGATAAAGGCTAAATATTCTTCATCATACTTTACTTCCAAAGTTTCCAAATCAGAGACTATCTCCCTTAAATACAGCCATGTGATCTTTCAATGATCCTTATTCTGCCATTAGATGAGAGTATAAACACTGCTTGAGATATAACTTGTGTCAGGCTTTTAACCATGAATAATTGCTCCAACTTCAACCATAAAGCAGCTGATGAACCCTCATTTAAAATGTCATGAAGAATGGTATTCGATAGATGAAGATGAATGTGAGAAACTGCTTTCTTATTCTTTCGTAATTTCTCTTTTACGGTCAAAGTTACGACATCTTGTCAATTTTCAGCAACGCATCATCCAAATTCATCTGTGCAAGTACCGCTCTTATCTTAACCTGACACAACGTGAATCTAGTGCTCCAATCCAAAAGTGAAATGTCATACTTCGTGAAAGTCATCACGAATAAAAACCTCGAACGAATCAAACCATGCGCTCTTGCAGAACTGCTGATCTTAGGCTCTGATACCACTTGTTGTGTTAATTATACGTAGAATTTCTTATACCAATTATTGAGAATTCAAGGATCACATATCGTTCGATACTACTTGATATGAAACCAACCACCGTATTGAGATGTTGAAGTTATACAACAAAATATGAAGTATATGATAGAAAGCAAAAGAATAAAAGAAGACAAGAAAATATGGCAGATAAATTAGGAGATTTTACCACAAATAATGGAGATAAAGAAATATTACAATGGTCTTAAAAGTTAGGAATCATTTTTCTCACTTTTTAAATTGTAGAAAAGAGTCTAATATTTATAGGAAATATATAGGGGACGTCCAAACCCTAATAGATGAGTTGTAGTTGAAGTGAATTTCCAAAAATGTGTTAAAACGCGAAAGGGTCTGAGCCAGATAACCCTGTCGCTCGAGCGATAAGCTAATGACAGGTCTATCGCTCGAGTGCCAGACGAGCAACCAAGTCTCGGGAGAAAACCTGCAAGTGTTGTTCAAGCAGCCAGCTAGCGGTAAGCTAGCGAAAATGCTACGACTTTTCTTTCCGGTCCATAATTTCGACATCTTCAAGTCCAATACAAAATCCAACTCTCAATAGGGTTTTCAAATAGAATTTCAACTTGAATTAGACTCCAAAAGCATTCCAAATTGATTCCTCTTAACGTGCACTTTAATTAAAATTTCTCAATTACGTCGACAAGGAATTCGGGTCACACCCAAATTCTAACATTCCACTTCTCAGAAAATGCATCAAACCTAACACCCCCATACACCCGAGGGACCAAATGATGAGAGACTGATAGAAGTCGCCTTTGCTGCCAAGGGGTTGAAGTTGGTTAGTACTGTCTCAGNCGTCGACAAGGAATTCGGGTCACACCCAAATTCTAACATTCCACTTCTCAGAAAATGCATCAAACCTAACACCCCCATACACCCGAGGGACCAAACGATGAGAGACTGATAGAAGTCGCCTTTGCTGCCAAGGGATTGAAGTTGGTTAGTACTGTCTCAGAACGGTAGCGATAAATGATTTTCCAATGAAAGGGACTACACCATTTGCCCGTGAAAAAGTCTAAATGCCATATCAAAATTGGGACAAAACCTCAAATGGAGCTTCTCAGTTTAACCTGGATATGCAAACAAATATACAACTTATGGGGCGTTGCGAAAGCCATTTGTGTTAAAAAAATAGTTGGCGGGTTCATTGATATGCCTCAAAAACGGATGTATGGTCAAAATGGGGAAGATTCTTCTTTCAAGTGCCTCAAGAAAAACTCCATTCTAGTATAACAACCTATACACAAACGACACGTTTTAAACAATAGTTTGTGATATGGGGACTTTAATCGAAAGAAACAAAACTGAGGAATAAATCCTGTCAAAACTGGCAATACGAAAGAAAAATTAACCACATAACCAAGTACAAACGTAAAGTCCCGGAATTTTTTCATAAAATAGAATTAATTATTCTATGTGCTATATATTTTAATATTTTGGGAAGTTATGGACCAAATGGTATATATATTGAATTAATGAATTATATTTTATTTGAGTCAAATATTTAAATATTAATAGAGTAATGATAAATATGTCAATATTGGGCTCGTTGGATAGATCGTTAGTAATCATACATATTAAGCTCGAGAAAAAGTCGATTCAAATAATTCAACTTCAAGATATTTTAATGGGTAAGAATTCCACGTGTATATTGATTGGAGAAAAGTAATCTTTGATTGTATAATATAATGAAATTGAGACTTTTTAGGAGGAAAACATGACACAAAATAATGAGATTGATAGTTTTAGGAGAAAACATGGTATATCCCCTTTTCAACTTTAAGTACCATAAATAAATATTCATTATCTACTTAAAGAGAAAAACGAAGAAAAAAAAAAGAATATAGAAACATAGATATTTGTTACGGTGGCAGCAACACCACATTCAAAAAATAAAGATTTTGAGAACGTGAACTTCTTGTTTTTCTCTCACTAATTATTTTTATCGATCAAGGTAAGATTATGATGCGCATGTGGTTAGTCCCATTTAATTTTTTTTCACGTTGATAAATATTATGCTAATGAAAGTTATGATATGATATGAAATGATCATCCGGTACCAAAGATATGATATATTATAGCTCTTACCGAATTTCCAAAGATATGATATGATAGTATGATATTTTTGACACGTGATTTAATAATGTTAATCGGGGATTGCACCGTATTTTTGTGTCCTACCGAGTATTCTCATGTACTCATTATTTTTCCCTACCTCACAGGCTAGTACGGGTCGTGTCGGAGAGTGGCGGTTCGATTGAGTGGTTGTGCTGCGTTTCGTTGGATGAAGATCTAAAAAATTTGACATGTAACTTTATTTTTTTTAATTTAATAGAAATGAACGTTTATATTTAATTTAATTCCCGGACTCACGTTAAAGTAAAATTGTCTACTTTCTAATAAATAAATTAGTATCCACTAATTCTTAAATGTTTAAGTACACTTTGACGTTTTGCATTTAGATTTTATAATATTTGATGTGAATTCAAATGATTTTTNTTAATTTAATTCCCGGACTCACGTTAAAGTAAAATTGTCTACTTTCTAATAAATAAATTAGTATCCACTAATTCTTAAATGTTTAAGTACACTTTGAAGTTTTGCATTTAGATTTTATAATATTTGATGTGAATTCAAATTATTTTTATTTTATAAGTTTGTCTTGTTCTCTCATCATTTTATATTGTCCTTAATGTCATTTTCTTTTCTAAGTACTAGTGTGCGCACGTGCTATGCACGTGCTACGGTTTAATTGTGTATTTAATAGCGTTGAGTGATTTTAAATTATTTTTTCAGTCTAATGTTTGTATAACAGTATGAATTGATTCTTTTGTTAGTTAATTTTTTTTTTTTACAATGTAAAATGTATGTATGTTATGGTATTAGAAAAATGATTCCAAATTGATACAACTTATTCTCCGAGAAAGGTACTCAAGTGGCGTATTTAGTTCGAATTAATTCAATGTATAAATAAAGCTCATGCTAACTTTTATATGGCAAATCATGTAACTCAAAATAATAGAAAGACTTCACGGACTTATTCTTAAAAGAATCAGAAGCACAAGCACATGACGACAAAACGGAAATTACAACTTCGAGAACTCCTTTCATTTAAGCAAGACAAATTTTACTTGTTCATTTACCATGGAATATCTACATTTCAAAAGTTCAGAATAAAACTCATAGTAGAAATCGAAGATAATTTTGTTGCACCAACAGCTGCAAAAATTGATAAAAAAAACTTGACCGTAAAAATAAAGAAATAAAAAGGAAGAACATATTCATTCAAAATAGCTATTTCTCGTTACAATAAACTATAGCGTAACGAGATTGACGAAACCAAATAAGTATACTTGGACTTCTATGTGCCTTGGTTTTGTAATATATTTTTCCAGCAAGATTGTGTTTATGCCAAAAGATGCAGCAGCCTCACGTTGTGCTCCCAAGAACGAATCTACAAAATCATTAGGACCTTGAACAATACTCATTCCCTGAAAGTGGCAGAAAATAAATCCCAGATAAATTATGGTTCCAACCCCCATCCATGATCATGTCATTGAATTGATGATCAATGATAGTGGGTCTCCAACTAAGAATAAGTAAACAGAAATGCCTAAGGTAAATGCTAAATGCTGAACTTGGTGTCACGTGGTAAGATTCAAAATTGTGCATAGCAGGGAAATTTAAGCCTGAAAGCAGCTAAATAAGAAGTGCTCTAAAGCAGACTCTAACCATCCAAACACTTGCACACCTACCAATTTTGACTGGAATTTTGCATATAGGACCAAAATTTATTACATCTTAGTATTCCAGTTCCATCATGTATCTCTTGCCATTTCAGCTACAGAAAATTTAAAAGCTAGGAAAAAATAAGAAACGGAAAACACAGTTCTATCTCTTGCCATTTCAGCTACAGAAAATTTAAAAGCTAGTAACAAATAAGAAACGGAAAACACAGTTCATAAAAACAAAAGGTGCACAACGATAAAATACACAAGGCATTACATCTACCATAGTTGTAATCATCAACAAGCTGAGAATCTTAATATTCCAAGAATTATAATAATCATTATACAATACAAAACTCAATAAAAGGCACATCTTTCCTCCACCTCCATAAGTTGGCTTGATTAAAATAGGATATCCAATTTTGTCTGCTTCTGACTTCATAAAATCAATATGTTGTTCATCACCATGATATCCAGGCACGAGTGGTACTCCTGCAGCACCCATTATTCTCTTTGATGCACTTAACAGACTTTCGTTAGAAATGCATCATTCTATGAAAATGAAGCAGTAGTTTAAGTTAAAGAAAGTGGTAATGTCGTTTTTATACATTGAGCCCTTTACAACAATGAATTGCTCATGATGCCTTTGATCACTTTTCACATTAGAATGCTCAGTACAAATGATGTAAGGTATATAACTCATATTTGCAACACTTAAAACATTCAGGTAATGAATCAAAGAAATAACAGTTACAACGATATATGTACAAAAACTAATTCAACAAAAAGATAAGAAAACACATTTTTATGACCAAAAAACTGGAAAACAGAAGTTACACCTCTTTAGTTGCCTATACATAAATAGCCACTTCATGTTTACAAAACACACAAGCATAAATTTATTAGAAGAATTCAACTAAAAGCAGAACAATCATAAATTTAATACAAGACTTCAGCTAAAAGCAGAAAAAATTATACTCTCATTACTAAAATTTGGAAATCACCGACCTTTTGATTGTTAGAAAGGTATTAGAAGGATTAGTTGTTAGAATCAAATGATTTAGCAGCACGGGAAGTATTGAATTCTCACACTCGGACCTCATACAAATCCCCGAATTCGCACTTAACCTCATCTACCTCCAATTTCACCCCATTCCACTCATACACACTTCTCAGGGCCTAATTGGAAATTGAGTTCTTTTAAATGAAATTGAAATTTGATCACTATGACGAGGTATAAATGGGATCCTCGGTAAGAAAACAACGAAAAAATGGTAATAAACACACTCTTGTGATACTTGTTAACAATAGGTGTGCATAATAGGCTCTATTCTCAGTTCTAACTTACATCAGGCTGAAGTTGACCAAACTGATTGATAATTTCAAAGAAAATGCTTGCTGCATAAAAAGTTTTTGCAGTATTCCTGCAAGAACCAATTGCAATCAGAAGCTGAAAGGATCAAGGGGTAGACCAAAATAATATGTTCTCCAGTCTCTTTATATGCACGTGTCTAAGTATTTAACTCAATCCACAGCCAATCATTTTAAAGTTTGAACTATAACTGCAAAATAAAAAACTTAGTCTGTAAAAGATATAGAGGGAGAAAAATATTTAGTAGCATTTAAGACGACTTGATTTGCAACAAAAATAGTAGAAACAGTGACTTGGGTCTAGGCACAATAATTCTTGTCAACTTGCGCTCCAATGTCTGCAGCACAAGTGGTGTGCATCAATATCATATGGTAAACCTAGAACAACTACCCACAAGTAAAGAAACCACCCACTCAATGTTGGCATACAAATAAACATAAGAGAAGAAAAGAAGATTCCCCTTTTCTCAAAAAGAAAAGTTTGAAGATTTGAAAAAGGGAAATAATGCTAATTTTCTTTGAGAACACACAGATTCACAGCTGATTTGTAGGAAGAAAATATGCCAACTACTATATACAGAAAGCTAGAAGACCTTGGTTCTATTGTTCTGAAAGACACATGAGTTCAAAAGCTATGTATGACCTTTCAACTTACATATTTATTGGTCAATAAAAAAATTCAGGAATGGAAAGACTACAGGGGGTGGTTATAAAAGACGAAATTTTTGAGAAGAGCAATAGGTCTGACTAAAATTCCTACTTAAGTATTGAAATCTAGGCAACGTATGCATTTTATGGCTGACAAAGTTATTCGATGAAATTTTAAAAGGTGAAAGATGCAAAATCAACAAGGAAGAGTGTTATGAGGTTTATTTATAAGAACAAATGAGATATTTAATTTTATGAATTAGACAGATAGTACATGGGTCATACTATGAAACGGCCTGAGGTTGACTGAGCATAAACTAAGGTGTAATCTCAAGTTATCAAAGAAACATTATGACAAGGAGATATAGTATAGAAGCCATTTACTAACTTGGTATATTGATGGAAAAGTACAGAGAGAAGAAAAAATATTTAGATAAGGTTTTTCTTTAGAAAATCATATGATAGGGTTTGGAAGTGCTACACTGAGTGCTAGATATAAAAGGATTTTCTTTATATAAGCTAATATATTTATAAATGAGGTATCATTGAGTTGTTGTGAGAAGTAATGGCAACACCTGCAACAATTTTTTTTGTAGTTGTAGCAAGATTCCAATTCTACCAATCATTATCTCCATCCTTCAGCAAGGATGAGCTTTCTAGAATTATCCAAAATGAGATTGCTTGCTCTGCAATCTTATTTACAGATGAGGATAGGAATAATAAGTTAGATTTTTCGAAAGGTACTTTAGAATCTAAAGTTTTAGGTTAAGAGAACCAAGACGAAGTACGTCAAAAAGTATTTTTAGTATTAGTAACAATAAAGATGGTAATGGAGCCACTATAAAAGATCGTTCACAAAAAGTAACTCTTTCAAATGCATAGGCTCGATCATTAACAAGGAATGTGGAGTTCAAGAGAATATAAAGTTTAGAATAAAAGTGAGTTGGATGAATTGGACAACTTCTGCAAGGATTTTATTTGATAAGGAGATACCCACCTATAAAAGGTTAAAAACAAAATTGCATAATCATTTGACAAGCCGTGCTATATGGTTATGTGTAGTAAGCCCTCAAAGGACAACAGTCCACAAAATAAATGTAGTGAAAACGTCGATCTTATGATGGATGCGATTCAAGAATGGATAAATAGGAAACAAAAATGCATGCAAAAAGTAGAGGTACCACCAACTGAGGAAAAATTAGACATAGAGAAATTCTCATTTACAAACGTTATGGAAAGCTTCACAGAAGTGTAGTGGTCAAAATGTGCTCACGGAAAAATAATGTCAGCAAACAAAATGATACAGAGACACAAGCGCACATAATAATTCCTGAAAAAGTATACACCTGATTTGCTTTTCTTCCCAAACCCATTACGAAATTATCGGGTTTTATAGCACGTTGAAGAAAGCCTCTAGAGTGCATGTACTCAACTCTATTAATCTACACACAAAAAAAGTCAGTAGGTAAAAGAGTTGGGTGACAACCCTGTAAATAAATTCTATGGCAGTAGCCTACTTACTAACTGATTAGCAAACATTTGAACTGTTTTCAATGTGAACTCCCTATTGCAATAGTTAAACAAATTTTCTAAGCTCGGCCCTAGAAGATCAATAGCCATGCAATTGTATTCGCCTTAAACTCCAAACTATTTGAGATGGGGAATTCCGGCTTCATACAACAAACAAAATCATTACAAAACTTGATTTTCCTTCACTACGTTACTCATGAAAAAGTAAGAGAATTAACACATCTAAGTACTCACTTCCTCCCTGAAGAAGCATATATAACTTTGATTCATAGTGAAGCTATGGGTGCTTAGTTTTAACAGATTCCTGGGAAGACAAAACAATTAGATTGCCTTAAAATCAGATTCCTCAGGGTTAAGGACCACGCAATTTTATGATGTTTGAAAATGAATTATCCTACAAGGTAAAAGAAGAAGCATAGGTTACATTATATCTGTTTCCAAACCGAAATACCCATTTCTTTGACCTCCACGTGGCAGTAAGTACAGTATTGAATAAACTATAGAGCATGGTAAAAATATTCTTATTGACAAAACAGTTCAGTAATATCTAACCGAGGATATATAGAGGCCATCCAAGCCTCCATGTAACCAGAAAGTAC